>LGRX02015992.1:0-17839 GCA_001247695.2 Cymbomonas tetramitiformis | reverse complement strand
GGAGGAGGTGGCGAAGGCGGCGGAGGAGGCGTGGTGGAGGAGGTGGCTGCGGCTTCGTCGGTTGTTGGTGTTGGTGAGGTGGCTGCGGCTGCGTCGGATGACGGTGTTGGTGAGGTGACAGCTGGTTGGTGGTTTGACGCCTGCACACGCAGACCTCACCCCTTAAGCAGGGGACGTGTGGAACGGCAGTTCCACTGTCGTGTGGTTGCCTGGGTTGACTGCCGTCGCCAATCAAAATCCTGAAATGTTCAGGAGTGGTTGCGTTCCACTGGACGTGGCACGCTGTTGCTGACCACTGCACGTGATCTGACCACTGCACGCGGTCAAAGCCTGAAATTTTCAGGAGTGGTTGCGCCCCACTGGACGTGGTATGCGCTGCTGGCCACTGCACGAGGCCGGCATGGGGGGAGGAAGGCTGTTCTGACCACTGCACGCGATCTGACCACTGCACGCGGTCGAAGCCTGAAATCTTCAGGAGTGGTTGCGCCCCACTGGACGTGGTATGCGCTGCTGGCCACTGCACGAGGCCGGCATGGGGGGAGGAAGGCTGTTCTGACCACTGCACGCGATCTGACCACTGCACGCGGTCGAAGCCTGAAATCTTCAGGAGTGGTTGCGCCCCACTGGACGTGGTATGCGCTGCTGGCCACTGCACGAGGCCGGCATGGGAGGGGGAAGGCTGTTCTGACCACTGCACGCGATCTGACCACTGCACGCGGTCGAAGCCTGAAATTTTCAGGAGTGGTTGCGCTCCACTGGACGTGGTACGCGCTGCAGGCCACTGCACGCGGCCGGAATGGGAGGGGAGAGGCTGTTCTGACCACTGCACGCGATCTGACCACTGCACGCGGTCGAAGCCTGAAATTTTCAGGAGTGGTTGCGCTCCACTGGACGTGGTACGCGCTGCTGGCCACTGCACGAGGCTGGCAAGGGAGGGAAGAAGGTTGAATTCAGGGTGGACGGGTTGTGAAGCAAGACGCGTGTGACCTCTCTGCTGCCGCGCGTCTCAGGGTGGTGTGTGCGCTCCAGGCGAATCAAGCGTCTGAGTTGAAACGCGCGTTTCAGGCGATGCGCGCATTTCAGGCGATGCGCACATTTCAGGCGATGCGCACATTTCAGGCGATGCGCACATTTCAGGCGATGTGCACATTTCAGGCGATGTGCACATTTCAGGCGATGCGCACATTTCAGGCGATGGGCACATTTCAGGAGATGTGCCCATTTCAGGCGATGCGCACATTTCAGGCGATGCGCACGTTTCAGGCGATGCGCACATTTCAGGCGATGTGCCCATTTCAGGCGATACACGTGTTTCAGGCGCCGGGCGCATTGCAGTGAATCGAGCATTTCAGGCGACGCGCCAATTTCGTGCGAAGTGCGCCTTTCGGGCGAACATGCCTTTCAGGCGACACGCGCCATCCTGGTGACGCGCGCCATCCGAGCGAAACGCGCCTTTCAGACGGTGTGTGCCTTTCAGGCGATGCGCGCCATTCAGGCGAATCGAGCGTTTCAGGCGAGGCGCGAACTTTGCAGCGAATCGGGCATTTCAAGCGATGCGCACATTTTGCGCGAAGTGCGCCTTTCGGGCGAACATGCCTTTCAGGCGACACGCGCCATCCTGGTGATGCGCGCCATTCTGGGCGACACGCGCCTTTCAGCTGGTGTGCGTCGTTCAGGCGGGTCGAGCGTTTCGGGTGATACGCGTGTTTCAGGTGACAGGCGCATTGCAGCGAATCAAGCATTTCAGGCGATGCGCACATTTCGCGCGAAGCGCTCCTTTCAGGCGAACGTGCCTTTCAGGGGACACGCGCCATTCTGGCGAATCGAGCGTTTCAGGCGATACACGTGCTTCAGGCGACAGGCGCATTGCAGCGAATCGGGCATTTCAGGCGATGCGCACATTTCGTGTGAAGCGCTCCTTTCAGGCAAACATGCCTTTCAGGCGACACGCGCCATCCTGGTGATGCGCGCCATTCTGGTGATGTGCGCCGTCTGGGCGAAACGCGCCTTTCAGCCGGTATGCGTCGTTCAGGCGAGTCGAGCGTTTCGGGCGATACGCGTGTTTCAGGCGACAGGCGCATACCAGCGAATCAAGCATTTCAGGCGACGCGCACATTTCGCGTGAAGCGCTCCTTTCAGGTGAACATGCCTTTCAGGCGAAACGCGCCATCCTGGTGATGCGCGCCATTCTGGTGATGTGCGCCGTCTGGGCGAAACGCGCCTTTCAGGGCAAACAGGGCGGAACGCGCCTTTCATGGCGGAACGCGCCTTTGTCAGGCCTTTCATGTGAGGGCAAGAGTCAGGAGTCAGGAGTCAGGGAAATGGAGACAGGGGGTATAAGAGTGAGTAGGGAAGAGCGCGCTTGCGGAGTCGGCGAGTCACTGCTGCCGGTGGGCTGCGAGCTTGAGGGTGACGTGCGTTTGTTGTGGGTTGATACCCACCAGTGAAGTTGGTTTCGTGGACCTGCACACCAAACCATACAGAGCCTCCCCCAACCCGAAAAAGCAAGGAAAGGAGCACAGCCGCTTTGGCCCGGAGGCATGGCTGGAAGGGCCGAAAGCAGGTGTCGCAGTTGGCATGGCACTGAAAGGTCGCAGAACTGCGCAAAGCTGGCGTCTCAGGCGCCATGGCTGCGAAGCACTGTACCCGTGCTGAAGAGTCAGAACAGAAGCACCCTCAACAAAAGTTGCTGACCCAATCTGCTACAAAGTTGGAAAACCAATGTCAGGCATGCACAAGCTGGCCTGAAGTGCACTGAGCCTATGGCTGCCGTGTCACTCCGCGTGCGAGCCTGGTGCCATCACATAGGAGTTCACACACAAGTGACAACAAAGGGAGATCCGAGGAATATTTCAAAACCAACGAAAAGGTTCGGCACCCTGTTAGGTGATACCGTTCCAGCAGAACAAAACAACACTTTGCAATTGGGCATTCACTCCAGGCCCGAGCTGGCGCGTCGCCAACCATGAATTCCCACAACCTGTCATACAGGCTCGTCGGGGAATTCACCGCTGCCAACGCCCACAAGGGTCGAATTCACAAATACAAACATAATGAAAACTGAAGGGAAAAACATCCGGCTGCAATGCTGTCGAAAGGTTGCAGTCGGGTGTTTGGACTCGAGCTGGCGCGCCGTAAGCCGTGAATTCCCACAACCTGTCACACAGGTCCGTTCGGGGAATTCAACGTTGCCACAGCCTGCGCAGGTCGAATTCACAAAGTTTAACATCATACAAACTGAGGGAAAAACATGGGTGCGGCTACAACCTCGTCAAACAGCAAAAGTCAGGTGTCACGGCTCGAGTTGGCGCGGCTACGGTTGTGCATTCCCAAACGCCGGTCATATATGCCGGTTTGAGCATGTTCGGCACGCAAGCCCTGCGAGGTTCGAATTCGCAAAGCAAATGGTACAAAATATGGCACAAAAAGGCCGGGCGCATCGCGCACACGCGTGAGTACCGCTGAGAGTGCCTGAGACGGTTCGCCGTCGCGGGTGTGAATTTATGACAAACGCAGCTTCGGGCTATCTCGCCGCTGGGCGCTCAAAGGGAAAAATGCCCCTCTGTGGGAATTCGCGATCGTGTTGTGAATTCGTGAACGTTTTCGGACAGCAGAGGATCTCCAGCGCTGCGGAACTGCGACATGCGCTTCTACTGCTATGCCACGTAAAACATGCCAGGCGGCAACGCGCTTCAGCCGTGCCGGCTCGTAGATTCGCAAAACGGGCACGGGACTAACTTGTACTCGCAGACTGTAGATTCAGGCTCAGGTAAAAGCATGCAACGCAGAAAGGCAAGCGAGCAACACGGGGGCAATTCACAGATAAAACAAGTGCAACGGCACGACTTCGCACATACGTCAGAGTGGCGTGCCGGCACTCTGGGGATCCGAACCAGACTCTTACAAACTGCTAGTGACGAAGCTCTCATGTGGATTCGAAGCATATGTATGTATATATCACATTTAATACTAGGCCACAAGAGGCAAATATCACTGTCCCGCAGAATGGTTTTGAAAGGTTCGGATCTAACTTTTCGAAAGCAGAGCTAGCTAAATACTCAAGCGAGCATAGTGAAAGTCCGTGAATGCCATTGTCGCTTCGGATGCCCTGTGACCATTGGTTCCCAGTGACAGCGGCGTTTGGTGTCAACGCGCGCTTGCGTTTGTCCTGTCATGCATTGCCGAGACGTCATGTGTGGTCGTGTCGTGATGTCACTTCGCGTGATGTCGTGCTCGACGCTCTGCGGCTCTCGCGGATCGGCACGGGCTGGTCGCGGCGACGTCGATGTAGCGCTTGGCGAGGCGTCGTGCATGATTTAAACTGGGAGGGCGATCTGAGCAGGAGGGTGAACGTGATATGCTCCGGGCGCTCGAGCGGACAATGAACTGGGGTAGGACCGTGACTGAGGGGGGAAATGACAATTAATGAAAAAGGGGGTCATGGCTGGGGCGTTTGCTGTCGGCTGAGACGGGCGCAATGGGGGCAACTGCGGTGGGGTCTGACATGGGCTGCGGTAGCGTGACTGAATATGGGGGGTGTGACAGGCCTTTCAGGGGTGCCCGAGGGACCCCTTCTAAGCGTGTTCATAGTTGTGACAGGTCTACCTGTTGCTCGGCCACGCTGGCCATCACGTCCTCGAATCTGGTGGTGCACGCCAACCTGGGGAGTCTCATCTCTGAATCTTTGGCAGGCGGACTCCAAGCAGGCACATCCACGCGCGCTGCTGGGGTTGCGCCCTCCTTCACGAAGTGGTTCTCATGCCTCTGACGATACTGCGCCATAGTGTAGAGCTGCCACTCCTTCTTCTTCTTCTTCTTCTTGGTTCCAGCCTTCTGTCGCTGAGCCCCAATTCCTTCTGCACCTTTCTGCCCTTGCGAGCACATTACCTGCAGCTTCTCCTCCCAGTCACGGTGGGTCATAGTCTTCGCCACCTGCTGAGTATATGCATTCGAATTCTCAACCCATTCCGCCAGCAAAGCTTGCATCTGCTGAAGGTCCGACCTCTCGTGGTCTGCCCAGTTGTTGTCTACAGCGATGGGCTGTCCTGGGGAATTCTCTGCCTCTGGGGATTCCTCGCTATGAGGGAGCCCCTTCCTGCTCGCTTCTGCGACCGCCATCAGCAGTTCCATTGCCCTGCGATCCATGGCCAGGCCCAGAATGCTTGCCAATTCTACGTCGTTCAGGCCATCGGCCATGCGCAGCTCACTTGTGCTGTAGCCCATGGCTCGCGCCTTCTCGTCGAGGTTCACTTCTCGAGATTCTTCCTCGGCGTCTTCATCGTCCTGGTTGCGCACCACGGTGCCCATCCTCGCTCTTCTGAACGCTCTTGACCCTTGCGTCGCCATGATGGTGGGTAGTGCCCTCAATGGTTCTCCCACCACGTTCACCACGTAGTGAGGTGCGCGGCCTGTCCTTATCACTGGCCTGGGATGCCAGCCCTTGCATAGGATTGACGATACGATTCGTCCTTCTGGTCTCACCACCTTGCTCATGACGGAGCGAAACTGGTGGCTCTGGAACAAGTTGCTCCAATACGCTCGCAATCGGTGTGCGTAAGCGCCTGCTTGTGCTGCATCAAAGGACACTGGTCGGCCAATGACGCTGGCAATGTACGGGAACACCTCGTCCCTGATCTTGGTTCCGGGTCTGTGTGACAACGGAGAAACGTTCTCCAGGATATAGCCTGGAGGCCTCTGCTGCTGCAGCTGCTGGGGTGTGGACAGAAGCCTGACCACTTCATAAAATAATTTGCTGTGCCTGCCATCCAGGCCTGTGAGTGTTCCAGCAGGAGAGAGATCCTGGCATGGGAACCCACATACCATGACCCACCGGCGTCCTTGAAGAGCTCCTGCTCGTATGAAGTCGGCACTGGTGGTGTCGTGCAGATCTTGGGGTAGAGCCCCAAACTCTATTGCACGGGGCGAAATGAGGTCAGGATATCGTCTTAGCAACGCCGTGCACCTGGCCCTGGCAACTGTTCGACTGTTCGGGGATATGTCCTGATACAGGTAGCGATCCACCTTCATCCCACTGCGGAGCAACATCTCTAGGCCAGCACAGAGGCCTCCACATGGCTCGTAGCACACCACGCCTTCCTCCCGAGCTTGCGAGAAGAACCGCCTGCCCAGCACCCTGGTGTCCACCTTCTCAGGCTTCAAGATGCGCTCGCCTTCAAAGTACTCATTGCTGTACACAGCAGGGCTTCCCTCGCCGTGCGTGCCTCGCGTAGGCCTCACCAGGCTCAGCGCCTTCCAAGCTGCTCTGGCTAGCCTTCCAGAGTCGGTCACCAGCTCAGGTAAGTCAGTGTCAAACATGTCCCCATGATTGCATTCCAATTCCTCGCGGTAGTGCAAGTCGAACAAACGATGCACTGGTCCCGTGCCCAGCTGCTCCATGGCAGCCATCCTGCAGTAGTTGGCAACCTGCACCTCTGGCGTGGCCTCTTCCCCTGGGGAAGCATCCCCAGCCAACATAAAGCACAAGTGGTCACAGAAGTCCTTCGTGTGAACTTCCCCCACGCCTGCGTGTAACGCAGTCACCTTCTCCCTCTCATGCCTCGCTCCAGTCTCATCTGTCGTGGACGGCAGTGGGTAGCGAGACGGCACGCCAACGTTGCTGTTCTTGGCACCTGGACGATACTGCACAGTGAAGTCGAACTCCTGCAAACTGATTGCCCAGCGTAGGTGTTGCCCTTGGAGATCGGCCTTCTCCATCAGGGTGGTGAGCCGTGAGTGGTCGGTCACCAAAGTGAAGTGAACTCCATGCAAGTACTGCCTCAGTGTGCGCACTGCCCATACCACTGCGAGCATCTCCCCCTTGAAGCTGGCGTACTGTCTCTCCGTTTTACTCAGGGATCGGCTGATTGCCATACAGATGTACTCCTTCCCATCATCGTCCTTCTGGCCCAGCACTGCGCCAATGCCATAGGTGCTCCAATCGGTGTACAATATAAGGGGTCTGTCATAATCGATAGGCCTCAGGCACCTCCCAGAACAGAGAGCATCCTTCAGTTCTTGAAGTGCTTGATCTTGCTCCTTCCCCCAGGCTCCCTTGATGTCAGTGACCTCCTTCTTGAGCAGGTCATTGAGAGGGCGGGCCATCTCAGAGTAGTTTGGCCCCCCTGGCTCACCCACCAAGCCCTTGTAGTAGTTCATCATGCCCAAGATCGAGCGGAGCCCAGTCTTGTCCTGGGGGCTTGGAAGCTCCTGGATGGCCTTACATTTAGCTTCTTGCGCGCCAATGGAGTTGTGACCAATGCGGTAGCCCAGAAAGTCCACCGTGGCTGCACCAAAGGTACTCTTGCCTGCATGCAAACGGATGCCAGCGTCCCCCAAGGTGCGCAGTACGTCCTCAACGTCCTTCAAATGCTGCTCAGGCGTGGAATCCGTGTAGACCACTACGTCGTCGACGTATGCCACCGTACAATGCTGCAAGTGACGTAACTCGTAGTCCATGATTCTCACGAACGCAGAAGTAGCTCCAGCTGCACCAAAAGGCATCGAGGTGTACTGGTACAGCTGATTCTTCCACCAAAACGCCGTCTTGCTCCTGTCCTCTTCCGTGGCCATGGGAATCTGGTGGAAGGCTTTGGTGGCATCCAGCGTGGTCTTGAACTTGGCCTTCGCCACCTTCTGATAGAGCTCCTCTGGTCGATGTGGCAGCGTATTGTCTTTGAGGGAGTGCCGGTTGACACCCCTGAGGTCCACGCAGAATCTCGTCTGGGTCCACAGGCCAGTCTCATGATCTTTCTTGCCAGCCACGACGACGTTGCTCGCATGCCTGCAATGCTTGGCTGCTGGCTCTATGAAGCCATACTCCAAAAGTTCCTTGCAATGAATATCGATGATTTCCTGCTCGCCCGGACTGTACTTCCTGGGTCTCTGGTAGGCGGCCTTGGATTCGTCTACAAAAGGAATGGAGAACGTGTTGTGCTCCGCCTTGCCCTTGTAGCCTGTCAGATCGTGAGGACTGTTGGCAAAGGTGGTCTTGCACCTGCGAAGAACATTCCGCATTTCCTCCCAGTGCTCCTCCTTGAAGTCAGGATGTCCTCCAAACGTGGCATTGAGCTCAGTGTCGAGCCACGCTGCCTCGTCCTTGGTCATTGTCGTGTCGCCTAGATGTTGAAGCTCGTCCAGCACGGTGTACGGCAAGACCTCATCCTGCTCCGCGACGTTGGCCACCTAGCCCGGCTCCCATTGCCTTGAGGATTGCTGAGCCTCCCAAGAAGTGCAGGGGGACGAACCCCAGGCGCTACGCGTGGGTGACATGACATCATACGTAGGCGCACACTCGGTCAGCTTGCCAGCGACCCACAAGGTTCCGCACAAAAGCAGAAAAAATCGCAAAATTCGATTGAAATGCACTGCGGCTACCGGCGAGTTCGAAGCGAAGAAGCACGCCATTACTCTCCACCCCCCGTGCGCCAAGCGAGTACTCCCACCAGCGGCGGTGGAGACCACGACTGCAAGGACAAGCGCCATGTAAGCGGCTTGCGCGATGCGGTGAAGGCGGAGATTGCGTCGAAGCTGCATCCAGCGCGCCGCGAAGCGAGGTTTGTCCAACCTGGCCGGCAGAGCGGGCAGGCGCACGCAGCCCAACAAGAAGACTTGGGACCAACGCAGGGACGGAATAGTCCATCCACGGCCACGTCGAATGTGACCTGCGTCCAGCGGGTCGTGCACGATACAGGAGGCGTGGCACGCCACGTCCTCAGCGTAAATGCTGGTACAAACCCAAAGCCAGGCGAGGACCACGAGGAGGAGGGCGGCCGCACACTGTGACCAGCATGCCAAGGAAACGATCACCCCCCGAAGGGGCACCACCATCCAACCCTCTGCACGCACACGGTGCACGCCAGCATAGATGCCCGTGGCGCGCACGATAAGCAGCCCAACGTACCAAACGCAGGCGAGAGCCCATAAGATCCAGATGTCGTAAGATGCACGACGGGGATAACGTCGAGCAGCCGACCACAATACTGGCAGCTGGCTCAAAAACGAGGCCACGCAGCGCCTCCACCAAACTTGAAAAGGGCACCATGACAAGTGCCAAGCCATTGCCTCCCACATCGCCCACACGGCGACCATGGGAATGGGACCGCGTCCCAGCCACCACCAAACCACTGCACTGCCCGCAACCGAGATACACGCCCGCAGGACACCTGGCCTCAAGTGGACTGCCTGTGCAGGCAGCCCACGGCCACAGCGTTGGTTGCTCACCAGGGCCACCCGCCCGCTGTGCCCGGGGAGCCCTGATGAAAATGCGCGTGCTGTCTCTGCGTCTCACGTTGTTCGTCTGTATGGCGCTCGAACGCCTCCGTCACTTCGCTGCATATCGAAACAGCCGGAGAAGGAGGACATCGCGAGGTAAGGCTGGCCGGCATCCTGGACGCCCTTGGCGCATGGACGACATGGGTAGCAGTCCCATGGCGATCGACAGAAGGGGCAGATGAGCGCGCAGCACCGCCTGCGCCCGGCTGATGCTTAGACGTTCGGCCAGAAGGCTGGCCCTGATGACGTGCAGGGGGGTCGCGAACCTCGTGCACATTCCTTTGCCAGGCCGTATCCACGTGCTCGGATCTCTCGGCCACGCGAGCCTGATGGGCGGGCGGCGGCGGCGGCGGCGGCGGCGGGAGACGAAGCGCCTCCAAGGCCCCCAGGGCTGGCAGCAACCACGGCACGGCCGATTCCCTGGTTCCCCACAACAAGCATGTGAACTTCCGGTCGTCCTGCGCGAAGTACTCGTTTGTGAACTCGGCGTGCCAAGTAGGACATCGCGCGTCCTCCATGAAGATGTAGTACACGGGTGTGGCATTTGGGTGCGCCATGCAGCGCAGCACGTGTGCCGCCCCAAGCTCCACGTAGGCGCACAGTGAGTACGCAATGTTCCTCGCATGACCCCCTGGCAACTTGTGCCCTGAGCCACGGTGTGACAGATCAGCGTAGGCTGAAATCATAGCCTCCAGAAGGTTGGAAGACGTTGTCTGTCCCCCAAGAGGGAGACGCCAGCCACGGTTCCCGCACGCGATGGTCTTGTTATGCTGCCTTTCGACCTTGCTGGTGATACCCGGATGTCTCCGCAGCCTGAGACCTCGCTCCTGGTTGCACACGCCAAGCTGGTACACGACTCGCTGGCCCCTGCACCGGTCAAAGAACGTCACGCCAAACCGTATCATAAAGACGGTAAGGTTGCGGCGGTCCTTCAAGGCGCTCACCTCCTCCACGGACAGAAATTTGCACACTGAACTGTCGGATGTGGTGGCCATTCGTGCGGCATCCCAATCTGACCCCGCTAGAGATGGAGGCGCCCTCGCAGGGGACCGAAGCAGGCGATTCGCCCGCGGTGGACTCGGAGGCGTAGGAGGCGGGCCCCCCGGGGAAGGTGATCGGGAATCACGTGTGACACGGATCGAGTTTGCCCATGAGCCAGCGTTGGTCAAGGCGGGCGATGCAGGGGGCGACCTCCCGCGAGGAGGGCTGCCAGCAGGATCTGACGGACAAGCCGCGGTGGCGCAAACGAATCGAGGTGATATCAAGTCCTCGGGCCCATGGCTGCTGGATGATGGCGACGGCGTACGGCAGTGCGCGATGTGCGACAAGTGCGGTGGCGAGCGGCTGCTGGACCTGGCTCGAGATGGCCCCGCGACAGCCTGAGATGGTCGTGCGATGTGCGACAAGCGCGGTGGCGAGCGACTGCTGGACCTGGCTCGAGATGGCCCTGCGACAGCCCGGGATGGTCCTGCGCCTGCGGCAGGAGCAGGTGGCTGCGCAGGGGCTCGCTTCGTGAGCCTCGTGTTGACCATGTTGTTGGGCGGTGGCGGCCTACGCGTTGCATCTGCCTCGAGTGCATCGTGGCCCTGCTGCCTGGTGTTGACCGCCTTGAGCATTTTCCTCATTCCCCCCAGGCGCACGTACTCCTGGGCAGCGGCATTCTCGGAGAACACCCTGCCAGGCCCCCCAAGACCATCCCCCACCGGGTAGTACTTGGTGCTCGAACCCAGGGAGACGAGCTCCAGAGGTGGCCCCTCGCTGCCACGTCGATTGTACTGCCGGAGGATGCCAACCGAGAGGGACTCCATGTCCACCGGGCAAAGGTACCTGAGCAGCTGGTACGTCCAGACACCAGTGCTCTCGTACCAGTGAGGGAGTTGGAGCTCGTCCAGCAACTCCTCACTGTTGTACACGAGTGCATGATCCAGCGTGCAGCGCATCAGCTCGAGGTACTGCGTGGCTGTGCTCGGTTGTACACAGAGGACACGCTCCTTCAGGTCCCACATGAGGGTACCAGCGACCTCACCATTGGGGTATTTGAACAACTCCTGGAGCGTGTTCTGCAGTCGCTGGATTGGGTTGAGGCTGTCGAGCGCTCTGCCTTGCTCCCTGGGCTTGACGACGTCCTGCTTGTTGGCAGAGGACGGCACGTGTGTCATATAGCTCCCCTTGAGCACCCAGCGGTCCTTCTCCTCATCGTGATCCAGCTTCTGGTCCACATACAGCCAGTTAGGGGGCATCAGCTGGTCCACCGTCACCCACTGCTGCTCGAGACAACGGACGAACTCCACGCAGACATGTTCTTGGGAAGGTCTGGCTGGCATGTCCTTGGGAAGGTCTTGAAGGATGCGGCAAAGACGTGCAACATGGTGCCGGTCCAGGTACAGTCTCTGATCCGCCCAGTTGTGGTCAAGAGGGGCATCCAGAGACGGACGACCCCCAACCACCTGGTCCTCAGTGACCCACCTCGCGCGTCCACCCTCCCAGGGGTTCGGTTCTGCGTAGAGTTGTGCGAGCATGCGCTCCGACACTGCCCGTGCGGCGGGCGCCAGTAACGCCAGGTCGCTCCTTCGACCACCTTCAAGAGAACATGTGTGACTGCGACACCTCTCCTCGATCTCCGCGCGTGTGGCGACTCGGGGTCTAGGGAGCTCAGCAGGAGGCCCTGGCGAAGACGCTGGTGACCCCACTGGTGAATCGTAGCCGTCATAGATGTGCTCAGACTGAATCCCAGAGGCAGCAAACCTCTCCTCCCTCGTGCTCAGAGGTGGGTGCCCTAGCCATTCGCACTCCATCCCCTGCCCAAAGATCTCCGACTGCAAACACACCACTGGGTCCACCCGCCTGGGCAGGTGAGGACGCTTGGGTGGTGTCATGTCAACCAACGGAAGCACCACCTGAGCGTCCATGCCCAAAATCGTCGTCGCATGTGAAACGGCCACGCAGCTTCCAAGCTTGATGTCGATCATCAGGGAGTTCTTCAGTGGCCCGGTGCCTATCAGCAGGTCCCAAGAGTTCTCGGGCTCGAAGGTCACGAAGGCGTATAGCCGGTGAAGCGTCATGTGTGGCGTGCCCGCAGCCAGTATGACATCCACGTAGCAGTAATGCGTGAACTTCGTGGGGCTGTTGTCACACCTGGTGACCTTGGCGCCGGTGCTTGCCTCGTACACCGTGAGACCCAGCCGCCTCACGACCGCGATGGAGATGATGTTGCAGTTGGCGCCGGTGTCCATGAGGATCGCCCGGTATAGCATAAGCTCACCACCAGATGACACCAACGCCAATCCCTCATACAGGGTGGCATTCCGCAACTTGCAGATGGGCTGCACCTGAGTCATCAGCAACACCTGCTCGTCGGTCAGGTGCTGCTTCATCTTTGCCCTCAGCGCGTCGTAGGCGAGGGTCTTGATGGTGCCAGCTCGTACATGTCCATGGTCGCTGAAGTCAACCACCCCCAGGGCGTCCACACAGGCAGCGGCTGCACATCGAGCGGCGGCGCTGTCGACCACACCGTTGGGCATCTCGTCCAATGGCACCTCCTCGATCGCGCGGTGTTCTGCACCATCTGCCTCTCCTCTTACCCCCTGCGTCACTGTGGCGTGCGTGTCCTCAAGCTCATGCTCGTTGACCTCGGTGGGTTGCTCAGTCGCACCATTCGGATCGTTGCCCATGAGCTCCTCCAGCGCCAAGAGGTTCTCGATGTCCTTCGGGAGGTCGATGGCATGCTGGGATATCAGGATGGCCGCAATCTGCGAGCAAGTGCGCACGGAGCTGCGAAGGTTGGATGCCAACAGGTGGAATTTCCTGCTGAGTACGTTGGGAGGAACGGCTCTGGGCACCTGAGCGGCCTTGTCGAACTCCTCCGGCGTCTTGACCTGGAAGCTCTGCATCTTCTGAGTGCTGCCCAAGGCGACAGCGGCCCTGGCCTGGAGACTCGGTGCGTGACCGATGCCGGCATCATGACTATCTTCCAGCCCATCATCAGCAGGGCAGTCCTTCTCATCCTCCTCGTATTCAGCCTGTTGGTTGAAGTGGGAGTCGTACTCAGTCTCCGCATCGCTGACCTCTGACCGGGCCTGTGCATCGGCGCCCTTGTCACCCTTTGGAGGTATCCCTGTCTGGAGACCTGTCAATTCTGCAGCGAGCTTCTCCTTGACCTCGGCACTGGCCGCCACTTGCTGCTGCTGCTGCTGCTGCGGCTGCTTCTGCTTGGCCTCTGGGAGCTTAAGCCACTCCTTGGTGGTGATCCCCATCTTGTGGTTCTCGAAGCGGTGCGCGATGTTGTAAGCACGCATCTGGGCATTCTTGACCTCATCCGGCCACTTCGAGTTCTGCCTGTCCTTGTGGAAGTTCGGAGGCACCCGGGCCTCACGGCACCCCGTGTAGCAGCGCTCTGGAGAGTGGGGCAAGCGTGTGAAGCACCAATCACACTGGAATTTCTTTGAAGCATCAGGTGGTGGCACCTTGCCGTAGGTAGGCTTCTGACGCTCAGCATTGTTCACCTCCCTCGAAGGCTTCTTGGCGTCGTCGCCACCATGCTGCGCTTGCTCCTTCTTCTTGGGGTCCCTGCGTCTGTCCCCAGTCTTGGGGGCAGAACCCGAGCGCCTCATGGCAGACACTAGTGCAGCCAAGTCAAGCCCCAGCTGCCTGGCCTCGTAGCAAGAGTACACGCAGTTGAGTCTGCGAACCAGCTCCTGCTGCAGTGTGAGAGCCCACGCCTCCGCATCGTTCTTCAGCTTGTCCTGCACCTCCACGATGACCTCCAGGTCCTCCCATGTGACCTTGTTGGGGGCAGGATGGCTGACACGTAGCTGCTCGGACACGCGATCTCGGTATTCTTTGATGCGCAGGCCCTTGATGCACTCCTCGATGTCCTGCCTGACGATGGGGTCCTCCACCATCTTGCCGGTGTTGAGCGCTGCCTCCCTGCGACGACAGCTCTTCACGTAAGCGAGGCCGTCCTGCTCGGTGGTCTGCGGCTTGGCTATCAACAGATCCTCCTTCTCTTTGGTGCCCTTCATCAGGAACTTGGCTTCGAGCTCTGCAATGAAAGCCCTCAAGGCCCAAAAGTAGTGAGAATCTTCCGTGCCATCTGGCCCCGTGAGACCCTTAGTGGATGTTCCCTCGCCCGCCCACTCATCAGACTCTTCGCCATCAGCATCGCCTTCCTCGAACACCTTACAGACTGCCCATGTTGATCCTGGCGCCAGCTCATGGAAAGGAGGTTGTGCGCAACGCACTGAACCCTGAAAAGCGTCTCTCATGGTGAGATCCTTCAAGACATGACAAGCGTGTGAGGCCATGACGCCATCCTTCAGCGCTTCAGGTATGCAGCGCACCACCAGTCATAGGCGACCGAGGTTGAATGATCGTCCCCTGCTAGAAACGAGGGCAGGCTATCCCACAACGATCTGAGGTCTGGCTTGGAGTCAGCGAAAGCCTTCTTCTGCTGCTGACTGAGCGCGTGGAAAGACGCTGACTTCATGTGCCTACGCTTCTTAGCCTCGAAAGCCCGCTGTACTTTCGCTACCATGTCAACGAAACGCCTGATAAAGAGCGCTCTATCCTCATTCTTGCCACCAGTGTACTGGAGCTTGACATCTTCCTTGTCAAGTGCGTGACTATCTCTATCATAGTAATCCATCTCGTCTACATTGATCATAAACTTGGTGTTTTGTTTCTGTTTTCCTGTTGATTCTTGGTATTTCTCGCATTTTTCACATTAATGAGGAAAGGTGCTGGTTGCTTTACTTTTGCCTGTCATTTCGCCTTTTGAAAGCAAAAAGCACATTAATCATAAACTTGCTGTTTGGTTTCTGTTTTCCTGTTGATTCTTGGTATTTCTCGCATGTTTCACTTAAATGAGGAAAGGTATTGTTTTCTTTACTTTTGCTTGTCATTTCGCCTTTTGAAAGCGAAAAGCACATTAATCATAAACTTGATGTTTTGTTTTTGTTTTCTTGTTGATTCTTGGTATTTCTCGTTGTTTTCACATTAATGAGGAAAGGTATTGTTTTCTTTACTTTTGCCTGTCATTTCGCCTTTTGAAAGCAAAAAGCACATTAATCATAAACTTGCTGTTTTGTTTCTATTTTCCGGTTGATTCTTGGTATTTCTCGTTGTTTTCACATTAATGAGGAAAGGTATTGTTTTCTTTACTTTTGCCTGCCATTTCGCCTTTTGAAAGCAAAAAGCACATTGATCATAAACTTGCTGTTTTGTTTTATGTTTTCCTGTTGATTCTTGGTATTTCTCGTTGTTTTCACATTAATGAGGAAAGGAACAGGTTTCTTTACTTTTGCCTGTCATTTCGCCTTTTGAAAGCAAAAAGCACATTAATCGTAAACTTGCTGTTTTGTTCATGTTTCCCAGTTGATTCTTGGTATTTCTCGTTGTTTTCACATTAATGAGGAAAGGTATTGTTTTCTTTACTTTTGCCTGTCATTTCGCCTTTTGAAAGCAAAAAGCACATTGATCATAAACTTGCTGTTTTGTTTCTATTTTCTTGTTGATTCTTGGTATTTCTCGCATTTTTCACATTAATGAGGAAAGGTATTGGTTTCTTGACTTTTGCCTGTCATTTCGCCTTTTGAAAGCAAAAAGCACATTAATCATAAACTAGCTGTTTTGTTCATGTTTTCCAGTTGATTCTTGGTATTTCTCGCATTTTTCACATTAATGAGGAAAGGTATTGGTTTCTTGACTTTTGCCTGTCATTTCGCCTTTTGAAAGCAAAAAGCACATTAATCATAAACTTGCTGTTTTGTTTCATGTTTTCCGTTGATTCTTGGTATTTCTCGTTTTTTCACATTAATGAGGAAAGGTATTGTTTTCTTTACTTTTGCCTGTCATTTCGCCTTTTGAAAGCAAAAAGCACATTAATCATAAACTTGCTGTTTTGTTTTTGTTTTCCTGTTGATTCTTGGTATTTCTCGCATTTTTCACATTGATGAGGAAAGGTATTGTTTTCTTTACTTTTGCCTGTCATTTCGCCTTTTGAAAGCAAAAAGCACATTGATCATAAACTTGCTGTTTTGTTTCTATTTTCTTGTTGATTCTTGGTATTTCTCGCATTTTTCACATTAATGAGGAAAGGTATTGGTTTCTTGACTTTTGCCTGTCATTTCGCCTTTTGAAAGCAAAAAGCACATTAATCGTAAACTTGCTGTTTTGTTTATGTTTTCCTGTTGATTCTTGGTATTTCTCGCATTTTTCACATTAATGAGGAAAGGTATTGTTTTCTTTACTTTTGCCTGTCATTTCGCCTTTTGAAAGCAAAAAGCACATTAATCATAAACTTGCTGTTTTGTTTTCTATTTTCCTGTTGATTCTTGGTATTTCTCGTTGTTTTCACATTAATGAGGAAAGGTATTGTTTTCTTTACTTTTGCCTGCCATTTCGCCTTTTGAAAGCAAAAAGCACATTAATCATAAACTTGCTGTTTTGTTTTTGTTTTCCTGTTGATTCTTGGTATTTCTCGTTGTTTTCACATTAATGAGGAAAGGAACAGGTTTCTTTACTTTTGCCTGTCATTTCGCCTTTTGAAAGCAAAAAGCACATTAATCATAAACTTGCTGTTTCGTTTTTGTTTTCCTGTTGATTCTTGGTATTTCTCGTTGTTTTCACATTAATGAGGAAAGGTATTGTTTTCTTTACTTTTGCCTGTCATTTCGCCTTTTGAAAGCAAAAAGCACATTACAGTGCCCGCTCGTTCATAAGAAACTTTTTTTTAAGAAACCAGCCGCTGGGATTTAGAATAATAAGTAATTTCCAGTGAATACGAAAAGCGCTGGAATTTGACGATCAGAAATAAGAAAATCCAGCGTACTAGGTGCCGATAATTAAGAAATAGTTGGCGCTAATTAGCGACTACAGTGTGGGCCCGATTTTAAGCAACAACCGGTTAATTAATTAAACAATTTCCAGCCTTTGCAAAAGTATGTCCCTTATATTTCCGTATATGTAGGCTGAGATTCAGCTCGTAGTAGGCTGAACCTAAACCCTAATATCAAATTCAACGGGACACAGCGCCATGCGCGATACAAAAATCCAACGGTGCCATGCACGATGATGGCACATGTCACGATCTGGCTACCGATCATTGTAAATCCAATTGCATCGGTTGCACCTTTTTTTCCTACATGCAAAAGGGTGCAACATACATAACACTCGAAAGGAGAGTAGACCATACTGTACACGATCTTATCAATAATCTTATCTCACGACGATGCACATATTACCATAGACCGAACTTCTGCAGGGTACAGTATTTCATATTGTGCTGTCTTTATTCATTTTAAAAGACATTCATTTCGTATTCATTTCGCATTCTGGAAATGGGTTCGGACTCTTGAGTTTCGGGTTTAATAAATTCTGCCGCTGGCTTCACATCGGATTAAGAAAATCATTAGCTGGGATAAGAAAGTCTGTCGCTGCGGAAGTCCAAGAGTTAAGAAATTTCTTTTGAGCCCTATTCGCTGGGCGCTGGAAAATCCGGATCGGCGCGATAAGAAAGGGGACCCGCTGGCCGCTGGATCGAAATGACCCGTTTCTTATGAACGAGCGGGCA
>LGRX02015991.1:42819-55289 GCA_001247695.2 Cymbomonas tetramitiformis | reverse complement strand
TATGCACTAGAAGCAGCCATTAGGGGGGTGATGATGCTTTGTGTCCAGATGTAGCTGCACAGCTCTGCTTCATTATGCACGGCGCAGTTCTGCTTTAAGCTATATAGACGGACACTGGATATCCGGGGACACAAATAAAAAGCAGCTGAAGGGATTTCAAAAGGGCGGAGCAATGCGCACGGACTCTGCTAACGTACGATCAATCTAGCACACGGTTAGTGATTGGCCGATGTTCACCACCCACTGCTGCTGCAGTACTAGCCACGGGCACCCTGAGTCTGGTGGAATTCCAGCCCGGCCTCCCTCGTACATGCGCGAGGCCCGGTGGTGCCCCTTCCCGGCCCGAGGGAAGGGCGCCCCCAAAGTGTGTTATCGCCACATCCGCCAGGTGGCGCCCAGATACCGTGGCACCACCCAGCCACTGCCACGTTCTGCAGTCTCCACACTCCGGGTCTATGGTGACAAACCCAGCCAAGCCGCGTGCCACCTCCTGTTTCCGATTTGGATTCTGTTACTGCTTTGTGTGGAGGGGGGAGTGGGCGGGGGTAGCGTGCCATTTCTCGAAGCTGCATGATCGGGACATTCAGCTGTGTGGCTGTCAGAGAGAGGCCCAGGAGGGCGCATAGGTTTCTCGAGTGATTCAGATCCTGCTTCTCCTGCAGGAGACGGATCATGACGCCTGCCGCCTGCCGAATGCTCCACCCGCTCCCCTCAACCCCCTCCCCCCTCTCCCCGTAATCCCCTGCAATCCCCACTGCACAGGACCGGAGAGCTAAATAGGGGGCAAGGGGGTGTGCGCTGCAGTGAACGTTGAAAGCGGGAAAACGCATCGCCGAGACGATGCACGATGAGCTATGCACAGCACGTATGCTGGCCCTTGATCCCAAGATGAAAGACGCAGGAATCTTTTCGTTTGCCCACCCACCCTCTTCTACTCTTTCCTCACTCACAGACATACATGCTCCTTCTGACGATCTTTCAGCCGCCAGCCACTGCCCTCTATCTAAATTTGTCAGCCGCCGCCACTGCCAGCTTCTCCTGGTTGCGTTGGCCAGGTGCGGGCTTGGGAGGTCAAGGCAGGTGCTCCAGAGGTGGAGCTCCACTTCTGGCTGAGACGCTGGCGAGGTGACACTTCACATTAGCCATCTCGCCTATAGGGCGCCTTCGACAGGCACCGCAGCCGCAGCTGGCGAGACCCGGCGGCAGAACTAGCACTAGGGGGAGCGGGTCAGGGAGCGGCTTCGGAGTGGCGCCAGCACCGCAAGATAGAGATGCGCCCCAGGAACTGGATCAGGTGGACAGCGGGCCGGCGTACCCGCATGCGCACACGGAGCCGCCGCAGCACGGTCATCTCCGTGTCACACGCTATCCGCCCGCCATCTGGGCCGAGCTGCACTCTACGTTTCTCACCCCCAGCGCTACCGGTCTGTGCCAATGCGACAGCACTGGTCTCTCGCGGGGCGACCATCGCCGTCACGTCGCCGGCCAGAGCATCGAGGAAGGCCGGCCTCGTGTGGCTCAGAGTCGTGTGCAGAGTCCAGTCCAACCCGAGCCCCAGCGCATTAGAAGCTGACAGCCCACAGGATTCATGGGGGGACCCTAAGTTCGGAGTTTGGGGGAACCCTAACAGTCGCAGCCCCTCGGACTCTTCCCTCGAGTCGATGGGCTTCAGCATGCGCGACAAGTGGTGCTCCATCGCGGAGTGAGCGCTCTTCTGCGGCGGCCGCAGCTTGGTGGTGTTGTGACTGTAGTCGATGGAGATCGGCCCGCGCTGATGCGGCTGCGCGGCTCTCCCGAGGCCCTCGGATGGAGGCGCGTCGTGCCCTCGTATCGGTTGTACCCGAGAGGTGCTGGCTGTCGAAGGGCCCGCCCTGCTGCCCTCCCGTTCTGCCCGGCTTGCAGCTCCTAACTGGTGGCCCGTCTGCCCTTCCACCGGGAGGCCGGAGAAGCTCTCCAACACGGGTCCGGCACCTCCGCGCATCTCCTGCTGCAGTGGCCGCAAAGATGCCCGGGCAGGACACCCTCCCTCTACAGCCACGCACCGCAGCGAGCGCCCGTCATCCCCATCCCCTAGGGTTACCCCCCTGCCCCTGCTTGTGGTCGGTGCCCCGAGGGTGCTGAAACCCTCTGCGACAGGCCCGCTGCCTTCACCTACACCCGCCTCTCGTGCCGCATGGTCCCGGGTAGTCCTCTTGTCTTCGCCCCCATCAAGCGACCGTGACCGGGCCTGCTCTCGCGGCTGAGGGAGGAGGGACGCGCCTCTGAAGGGCCGCGGGAAAGTGTCCCCGGCGCCCGCCACCTCACCATGCGCGCCACCGCCGTCACTTGCAATGCTCAACCTCTGCGCAACCTCGTGCGAGCGCCCAAACGGTGCCAGCCTGCGTCCAAGAACCGCGCTATCCACCAGCAGTGCAGACCCCTCGTACTCCTCGTGGTATGCCGGGAAAATGGGCGACTGGCCCTCTCCTGCGGCCTGGCGCATCGTTGTCGCCGATGTGGCGGCTGGTAGGTTCTGGTCCGCTGTCATCATCTGCACATGCTTCTTATTGTACCATTCGAGCACCTGCGCGAGGTGAAGAGGGAGGGGGGGAGGCGGGGCACTGCGTCATGGCGCGCGCTTGGCGTCCTGCAGCTGTCGCAGCACATTCCAGCGCGCCCGGCAGGCATCGAGAGATGATTGGCACGCAGCCGGACATCCGGTTTAGAATGCTGCAGAGGGCTCAAGGTGGCCGCGAGCATGCTGTGAAGCCGGCGACCCTTACAACTCTTCAGAGAGACGGCTGTGCAACGGCGCAAGCAGCAGTGCTCCCACATCACTTCTCATGTCACACGGGCGGGGGAATGCCCTCAAGTCCCTCGGGCCTGGGCTGACTCGGGGCCGCCTTTGCGTGTGTCTAAAGCTGTCGAGGTATGCATCCCCGCTGATCGCCAGTGCCCCGCCAAGGGTGGCGCGCGATACCGGCAGCGCCTGGATACACGGCTGGGAGTGGATGCGAGATGGCAGCAGGACGAGCGGGTGGGGCGCGCCTCTGCGGTGCGCTCCCAGCGCTGGATGCGGCGGTGCCTGAGGGTGATGCGCGCGGCGCAGTGGTCTTCACCGAAGAGCGACCAGGTCCAGGCGCCCGTGGAGGCGAGCCGGAAGGCATATTTCCCGGTGCCAAGGCTTGCTGTCAGGCAGTCGAGCAGCTTGCAACGTTCTTGATGATGTGCCAAAGACGAGCATAGGGCCAAGTACACCGCCCCGCCCATGATGCCAAACACAATCGTCATCAGCAATGTGCTCCCCCTCACATCCTGTCATCACACCCATCCCGCTTTACTTCCGAGCCCAGAGGTGGCCTCCCACAGCGATGCTGGGAGAGGGAGATGGGGGCAGGATGAGGATGGAGGGATGCTGGCTGTACCTCGAAGGTAAGGCTAGTGAAGGCCTCCTTGCCGATGAACGCCAGCTTGGGGGGCTCCACTGATTGCACCTCCACCTCGTGCTCCGCCTTGAAGTCTGTGAGGTGCGTGCAGTAGCACTGGAGCTCCGCGGACAGCTTGCATCGCGGGCCGCTGAAGATTTGGTGGGTCCAGTTCCACCAGCAGCCCAAGTCGTTGTGAGGCAGCGCCAGCTGGCAGCTGGGTGCCGTCACTGATGTGCCATGCTGACTGCTCCCCTTCGCTGGAGTCTCCCTGGCCTCCTCCGGGAGGTACTTGCGCAGCCCGGCGTCAGCTCCGCCGTACTCCGGAAACGTGGCGTTGAAAGTCTCGATGCACCCGGATGTCACGTTCCCAGGCTCGAGGATCCAGGCTGTCTCCAGACCGCCTGGCAGATCCGCCACGTGGCGCGATCTCCATTGCATCACAGCGCCTGGGGGCGCCGGATTGGGGAGTTGGGTGCATCCGTGCGTGGCATATCTGCCCAGGCTCGAGTTCCAGAACGCGCACCGCATCGTGCCCTGCAGCGCCGCTTCTTCTGGTTGGCCGCCACGTGGCCCCCGGAACCCCTCCCCCGCAGCAGCGGAGGGCAGGACGAGCGCCAGGGAGAAGATGAGGGCCTCGCTCAGGTCCTGCACCTGCATCTCCTCCTCGGCACCGGTCTTTGACAGTGTGATGGTGGTAACCGCGGAGGTGGCAGCAGCGCGGGCGTCCAGCTCGGCGGCGTGCGGATCCACCAGGCTGACCATGAGCCGGGCGTCCACGTCCACAGCCTCCTTCAGGGTGAATGTGGAATTTTTACCACTTTGGCACGTCCCGCTTCTATTGCAGGCGCCAGCCCCCCCTGCCAGAATGCCGGCGAAGGCCGCAGGAAAGCTCACGGCCGCGCCCTCGGTCGCCACAGGAGAGGCATAGAGCGAGGAAGTCAAATCTGAGCCGTCAGTGCGCTGCACCTGAAGAGGCATCTGAGCCGTCAGTGCGCTGCACCTGAGGAGACATCGGCGTGTCACAGACACTGCACTGCAGGCCTCCGGAATGCCCCGTGAGAAAGCGCGGCGCAGTACAAGGCAGCGAAGAATGCAGGCGCCATTGGCATCAGCACGGCGAGGCGAGTGCTCGGTGATTGGGGAGAGCAACAGGGCAGGCGAAACAACCGCGGCCAGCAGCAGATGTGCTTCAATTGGAGGTGAGCGGGTGCGAAATGTTCTTTCGGCGCAAACGGTGCGAAGATGAGTTGAGCATCGGAGCCCAGCGGCTGAGAGGTGGTCGAATCGAGCATGCGAGAGGCGCTGGGACCTCGGCTTCACTCCGCTCGCTCACTGGCAAACGAAAGGTCGCTGGGACTCCGCCTCGGGTCTGCACGCAAAGCACTTTTCAACGAAAACCACCTCTGCAGCGCGCGCTCAGCAGTTCTTGTGAGTGATCGAACATACATTAAATGAGGGGGAAGGAAGGGGTGTCGCAGGCCCGTACCATCATGGCGAGCCCTTCAGCATCGACCTCGCGCCCCTCTTCACCAGACAACACGCCGTAAAGCATGGACTGCGCCATCTGCGCCATCACTGCCGCCACGTGGCGCGCACGTGAGGCATTGTGCGTCTCGCTCAGTGCCGAGAGCCCACTGCAGATCGACTGCGCAGCTCCAGAGGTCAGCGCGGCCACATCCGGGTCAGCGCGGGTGTCCCCCACCAGGGCCTCCAGCAGCGCCATGGACTGCGCATCAGTTCCCGGCTCCCGCCCCGCGCCCATCGCCAGCGACTGCATCGACCTGGCGAGCCGCTCCACAGCGGAGCTCGTCGTGATGAACGCCTCCCTCGCCGCGGCCACATAGCCCAGCAGCTCGGCCCGCAGGGCGTCCTCGGCGCCCCTCTGCCCGTTTCCTCCGGCGCCCTCCCCGCTTTCGTCAGCACTCTGCAGCAGCCGCTGTCGTGCACGATGACGCCTGGCCTCAACCTCAATAAGCCCCGACGCCCCGTCCACCTGCACGAGGGCGTCCTCCGTGTCGCCGTTGAGCAGAGCCTCTGCGGCGCTGGAGACCAGGCTGCCCGCCCAGTCCACCGCGCTCCCCTCCTGGGGAGGCCGTACCTTGATGATGCCCTCCGCCGTCGCCTGCGCGCCAAGATCATCGCGTGCGGTCGCTCGGATGGTCACGTTGTGGCCCTGAGCCGGCAGCCCCTCCACGGGCATCTGGCGGATGCTGGGCCCGGAGAACGGAGAGAAATCCAGCAGCACGATCGGCGCACCACCGCCGCTCTCCGCAATCTGGAGGCACTCGATTTGGAACAGCAGCGGGGCGTCCTCGTCCTCCCAGCCGCGAGTGCTCACACTGAACTTGTCGGAGTATGCCACCCCCTCAGGCGGGGACACGTACACCCACCCGCCTTTTGGCGGAATGTTCACCCGCACTGTTATCTCAGCAGCGCCCGTGCCGAAGGCGTCCGAAGCCGATAGCCGGAAAGTATACTCGCTGCCAGGGGTCAGCACGTCCGCCTGCAGGACGAGGTTGGGCTGGAAGCGGCTGGCGCAGGCGAGGGTTCCTGTGGCAGCTCCCGCACCTGAGGCATCTACCTCTGGCGACGGCGGCTCCAGGGCCAGCACGTGGCTGCTGCGCTGCGACGCCATGGTCCACTCGTGTGCAAGCGATGACAAGTCCGCGGCAGCCGTCACGCTCTCGAGGCGCAGTCGGTCGCCCGCGTTCACCCGGCTGAGCAGGGGCGTGATCGTGGGCACAGGCGGCGAGCCGCGCGCCACGGTGACGCGGACGGAGGCCTCCGAGCTCCGGGAACCCTTCCGCCCCGTCGCCAGGAAGGTGTAATTCACCGGTGGCAAGTCGCCCTGCAGCAGCATCGCCGGGAGCTCTGCGCCTGGTCCCATTGGCTGAGGCAGCAAGGTGCCGTTGGCGAAGCGGCACTCGGCGCCCTGCTGCGGAGCGGAGGGCGGATCCGGGCGGAAGCAGCGCCAGATGAAGGAGATGTTGCCTGGCGCACCGTCCGGGTCCATGCTCTCGTGCGCGTCCAGCGTGATGGGTGACGCCTCTCCCGTTGACACTCCCCCGCCGCGGACAATCACCACGAGGGGCTGCGACAGAACGATAAAGGCTGATGTGGCATCCGCCGCCACCGCGGCATTCCCAACCATTGCTGCTGACAAGCGGAAGGTGTACCGGAGCCCCACCTGCAGATCCATCTTGGGGAGCTTCAGGGTGAGCGTCTCGGCCTTGTTGCGCGCCGCGTCGAGCGCCAGCAGGTCGCCATTGGAGACCGCCCCGCTCCACCAGAAGCGAGTCCCGCGCGTGTTCACGCACTCCGCACTGTCCAACCCCTTGTTTACGCCGCCTATCTGCACGAACCGCCCGAGATTCCAGCCGGCCCGGTCCACCGCGCCGTTCACTGCAGTGGTGTGCTGGATGCCCACCAGCATGCGGCACAGTGTGCAGTCCTCTCCATTGCCCCTGTATCCCTCCGGGCAGGCCCCGCACGAGTACCCAACGGCAGGGGCGGGGGTGTCCGTGCACGCCACCCCAGGGAAACATGGGGCCGCGGCGCAGCCGTCGATGTCGGAGCAGCCGGACATGCCCTCACCCTCGAAGCCGGGAGGGCACCCTCCACACTCCGGGCCCACCTCAGCCTGTGTGCACAGCGCGGAGAAGGCTGCCTCGCTCCCTACCCCGACCCAGCAGCCGCCGTTGTTGTCTGAGCAGCTGGTCACCGGCATGCACCCGGAGAGGCCCGAGCCGCGCATCCCCTCGGGACACCCGCCGCACGAGTACCCACCCGGAACGTTGATGCATGCCGTCTTTGTTGCGCCGTCACTCGTCATCCAGCACCCTCCGTTGTCCTCCGATGCACACTCATCCACATCCACGCATGCCTCGCCCACCTAGCACACGGCACAACCCTCGAGCAGAGTGTCAGGCGGGTCATCGTCTGGCCGCAGCCGCGGCTCGGATGCGGTGCGAGCACCGCTCCGTGGCACACTCGACCACCAAAAGTGTGAAATGCCGATTGAAGCCCCTTTGTGCGAAGCAGGGGTGGCGGCTTTCCTCGCATGTCCCACAGCGGCCCTAGACGTTTTCTGCTACTCCTATTGGAAATCCCGCCCCAACGGCAAGGGTGGGTGGCAAATCAGTATTTAGGATTTTTTGCCTCCCCCCTTTCCCACGGGGCTTCTTCTGTTTCTTGCAAGTGTGCCCCAACCTGGGTTTCTCTCCCAAAGGCAAGTGTACAAATGTTCTTCCGCAATGTCTACACGGGTGTCCCTGCTTCGCATGAAACCCGCGATTTGTTTGGGTCTCGACGGGAGTGACCCCATCTTTCCTTGCCCAATGGCGTTGTTGAAGTATGCCAACATCATGCAATGCCGCTGCTTGCTTTCTCTGAGACTCTTGCTTTGCCACCCACCCGTGACACGCCGTCGAGACCCAAATAGACCCGACAGCAAGAGTTTCAGAGAAAGCAAGCAGCGGCATTGCATGATGTTGGCATACTTCAACAACGCCATTGGACAAGGAAAGATGGGGTCACTCCCGTCGAGACCCAAATAAATCGCGGGTTTCATGCGAAGCAGGGACACCCGTGTAGACATTGCGGAAGAACATTTGTACACTTGCCTTTGGGAGAGAAACCCAGGTTGGGGCACACTTGCAAGAAACAGAAGAAGCCCCGTGGGAAAGGGGGGAGGCAAAAAATCCCAAATACCAGTGTCGGTCGAAACACAGAGGGTGAGAGGGGCAGGGGTAAGCTCCACTGGCTGGAACCATGACCATGCATGACAAGCACGGTAACCGGCGCACGCATCAGGCCACAGCCCCGAGCAACACAAAGCGAGCTCCGCGCCAGGCGCTGAACCAGGGTGAGAATTAGGTAGGGCTCGTCACCTGGAGATACCCCGCAGGGCAGGCCCCACACAGGTATGCGGCCCCGGTGCCGGCCTCGTCTCGAGCCGGCACGTCTGTGCAGACGCGCAGCGCGGGGCAAGGGGCGGAGTGACACCCGTCCGCATCCTCGCACTTCGTACCATCCCGGCCAGTGAACTCGTCTGTGTAGCCGACCGGGCACCGCCCACAAACCCGGCCGGTTGGGTGGCTCGGATCATTGCTGCAGCTCACAGCCGAGTCGCAGCCTCCATTCGAAAAGTGGCACTTGTTCTCCGCGCAGGCGGCGCCATCGCCCACCATCCCTACCGGGCATGCGCCACACCGGTAGCCCATGGCATTCGCACCGTCTTGCCCAGGGGCGGGGATGTCCTCACAATGCACCCCGGGGTAGCAGCCCCCGGACGACGCCTCCTGGGCGCAGCCGTCGATGTCGGAGCATCCAAGCAGGCCGTCTCCAGCATACCCCTCAGGACATTCTCCACAGACTACTACGCCGCCGGCATCCGAGCACGACACCATCGGATCGCACCCGCCGTGGCCGTCCGCACAGGAGCCCGTCGCCCGGCGGCACCCGGCAGAGCCGCTGCCGATGTAGCCAGGGGGGCATGAGCCGCAAGCGAAGCCGCCGCGCTCATTGACACACGTACTCAAGAAGTGGCAGCCGCCGTTGTTGAACGCACACTCGTCCACGTCAGCGCATGTGGTGCCTTCCCCTGTGTAACCAGGTGGGCAGCCGGCGCAGGCCACTCCGCCACCTGGCATGTTGGTACAGGGCACAGGCGGGTCCATGCTGCATGGCGGAGGTTCCGCTGAGCAGGCGTCAAGCTCGCAGGCTCGCCCATCACCGACGAGCCCCTCTGGGCAGCCGCCACACACAGCACCAACCCCAGGCGCAGGGATGTCAGAGCATTCCACGCCGTCAAAACAGGGGGATGCGCCGCAGCCGTCGATCTCCTCACACCTTGTGCTGCCCGTGCCACTCATGCCAGCCGGGCATGCCCCACATCTCGTGGGACCACCGTCTGCCGACTCCTCACACACAGAGAGCAGATCGCATCCACCGTTTTCATCTGCGCATGAAATCGACGTCTGTCGACATTCATAACCATCCCCGTTGAACAGATCAGTCGGCTGGCAGGGGCCGCAGGAGCTGCCACCCTTCTGATTAATGCACTCCGCCTGTGGCGCACATCCACCACGCCGGGCGTCCGCACACTCGTCAATGTCTTGGCAGCCCTCCAGGCCGCTGCCGCTGAATCCCGCGGGGCAAGCGCCGCACGCGAAGCCGCCCTCCGAGTTGATGCACGCCGCCGCAAAGTCGCACCCCCCGTGATGCTCGGAGCATTCGTCGATGTCCACGCACACCACCACGCCAGCGCCCCCCGGGCTGCGAATGTCCGAGTAACCAGCTGGGCACTGGGAGCACTCAAACCCGCCCACGAAGTTGCTGCAGGTGGTGAGCGGGTCACAGTACGCAAGGGCTGAGGTGATCGTGCCGTTGCCTCCAGTGAAACACTCATCCACATCAGTGCAGGTCTGTCCATCCCCTTCATACCCTGGCAACAGGAAGGGCACATGCACACACACCCTCAGTGCAGTGCGCTGGCGTTGCGGATGCAGATGGGCTCGGGTGGCTCAGCGAGGCTTAGGGGGTCCCATTCTTCACGAGTGAGCTCCGGAGATTCCGGATAAGTGTCCCGAAGTGTGTGCTGAATCCTTTGATCCCTGGCGTGGGTACATAGTGCAGCCGGTCTTCTGCGGCTACGGGGTGCCAAAGGAGTCGGCACAAGGATAAGCACACACACCCTCCCAAGCAGTATCCCATCAGCCATTAGTCCCAGGACCCCTGAAGCCTGTCACAGCTCGGGGGGGGGGGCTGCGGGGAGGGCCACAGAGGCGCACCTGCAGCGCAGCGCCCGCAAGTGTAGCCCGCAGGCGCGCTGCTGTCATCCACGCACTGCACCCCGGGGAAGCAGGGCAAAAGCGCGATGCATGGCGGCGGCGGTGGCGGGTAGCTGGAGACCGGGATCGTGATTGGATCCCCCGCGGCCATCATGGACAGCAGGCTCACCGGGTGGGGTGCGAGGAGGGAGCTGCCGGCGAAGAGCTGTGAGGGGTCTGCGGCGGCTCGGAATAGGAAGTCGTTTGGCGAGGCCCCGGCAGAAAGGTGCCCCTCTGTCCAGTAGGCCGTCGTAGACACCATGAAGCGGGTGCCGGCGGTGGCATTCGTGATGTCAATGTAGGAGGTCTCCACTCCTGCTCCATCAGTTTCACTCCATCCCCCGCGCGTCAGTCCCTTTGCATTCTCAGCTCATGAGTTGGCTGGGGCACATTTCAACAGTGAGGGCTCCCCGGGGGATGTCTGCAGCTTTCTCAGCGCGACAAATCTACGTGGCATGAAGCGGCTCCAGACGACAAAAAAAATTACGCAACATCGCATGTGTACTGCGCTGGAGGGACGTGAGAAGTGGGCCTCACCGGCCTCCCCGGCCAGCGAGATCTTGCACTCCGTGACGAAGGCGTCATAGGCAGCATCGCTGTTAAGCATTGTATCTAATGACATGTTGGCGAACATGAAGATAAGCTCAGCGGAGGCCACAATGGGTGCCGCCGTAGGAGGTGCGGTGGGGACGCTCGTGGAGAGAGAAGGGACTAGGGTGGGCGTAGAAGTGGGGCTCATGGTGTATGGCGCTTTGGTTGGGGAGACGGTTTCAGGGACTGGAGGGGGCGGAAGGGGGGTCCTATTGGGTGCACTGGGAATGGTGGACTTGGAAGGGCACAGGAGGCGGTGGGCGCGCTGGCGGCGATTCAGGTGCATCTGGGCAAGGAGGGGGCTCCGGGGAGGCGGAGATTCGGGTCCAGGAGGGCATGGACTGGGTGGAGAGTAGGGAGGGGGAGGACTGGGAGGAAGTAAGGGAGGGGCGGGAGGAGATGGGGGTGGATGTGGAGATGGAGGAGGGGGTAGGCGGGGAAGGTGGAGGTGGGGGAGGCGGTAGCGGGGAAGGTGGTGGTGGGAAAGGTGGTGGCAAAGGCGGCGGAGATGGTGGAGGAGAGTAAATGAGCATGTGCGAAGAGATGGACACGGCTGACACCGTGATATTTCCATAAGAGGCAAAGGTGGTGTATGTGAAGACCGAGTCGGAAGAAGAGGTCAAGATGGACGCAAAGGAGGTGGCATTGGATGTAGCCGTCGTCGGGAAGTACGTCGTGCTGGTGATACCCGCACTCCCACTTGTCACGCTGCTCACTGTGACATCCGCGGAGGAAACCCCTGCAGAGACCGCCATCTGTGCCTTGAACTCCGCCTGGAAGGAGGCACTGAAGGCTGAGTCCATGAGCGCAGAGACACTTAACGCCGAGAACGCGACGTGCGAGGAGACGCCATCAACCACAATCAAACCGGGGGGGAAGGAGGGGGTGGCAGGGAAGGTTGGGGCGGCGGGGGAGGAGGGGAAGGGGGTCTGGGAGGAGGTGGACTTGGAGGCGGTGGGAAAGGGGGGCTAGGAGGAGGAGGGGGAGGAGGATTTGGGGTGGAGAGCTGGGAGGAGGGGTGGGGATGGGGGTGGCGGTCTCGGTGGTGGTGGGGATGGAGGTGGTGGGAAAGGAGGCGGTGGGGATGGAGGTGGCGGAGATGGAGGTGGCGGAGATGGAGGTGGCGGCGCAGTGTATATGATGATATCCCCCATCAGCGTGCTTGGGGGGATACCGCTGCTGGGCTGGAAGTATGCCACGCCGCTGAGGGTGTACGTGCCGACGGCGAAGCCGCAGAGGTCGAGCACGCACTCTGAGGCGAGGCAGACGTCAGCACCTTGAAACGTCCATGATGACGAGGTGGGACCTGATATGGTGTGGATGGACACATTCAAGATTGGAGTTGCCAGTACCGTGCGCAGACACGTGGTCGCAGAGCTTTCCTGCAGGCGCAGTGGGTCCACCAAGCCATCACGGGCAACACAGTAGTCGAGCTAAATGAACATTTCACAGGTGCTTTCGAGCAGTGCTGGAGCGCTCCATGCCACTTGTCATGTTGCGCCGCACAGCGCACAACGCACATCTCACTCCATGCCAGTTGGCATACTGCGCCGCTCAGCTTGCATCTCAATCAGCCCGGTGCAGTTTGGCCTACCTGCGCACATCTCAATCAGCCCGGTGCAGTTTGGCCTACCCGCGCACA
>LGRX02015991.1:23848-41401 GCA_001247695.2 Cymbomonas tetramitiformis | reverse complement strand
AGGAGGTGGGAGAGGTGGAGGTGGAGGTGCACGAGTTGGCGAAACTGCATGTATGTTTATTCGATCCCCACATCCTCGATCACTCACTCGCTCGCTCAGAGAAATACAAATCCAGTGGAGGAGACACTGATTCCTCCAGAGAAATCTTGCATATTTTGATCAAAGTGCCATCGATATCCCTTGGTTGCAATGTTCATTGGTATGTTGTGGATGATGTCCATTGTTTACGACACATTTCTGATTGTTCGAGACACGTTGAGATCACTGTGATGGATGGATGGATAGATAGGAAGGTAGACAGACTTTCCCTCCTACAACGAATCATTGACCCTGCTCATTGCTCCATCCGAGTCCCACTGCAATGCAGCTTCTCAATATCTGTGTGAAGCTTCCAGACCTTTCATGATGGTTGCGACGAGCAATACTATTTGGCACAGCCGTCGATTGGATTTGTGTCGATTTGGAAAGAAAGGGAATTCTCCTCGCGAACACACGAGATGATATCTTTATGGCAGAACGAGAAGTGATAGTTTGGCCCGGATTGAGAGAGGACACAGACCGTAGCATCTCAGGTTTAGCTTGGTTTCACTATTAAAAAAATCGCCTAAGGAAATGTCCCGCTTCACCACTCTGGAATGAACTCTTCAGTGGCACCAAAGTGAAACGGCTGAAGACCGAGGGTTCGCGCTTGGGAGGGGGCGCCTCCTAAAGAAGAATGCGGCGCTCCCGTCTCGGGCAGCGAGAGCGTGCAACACGAGTTGATGGAAAGGTCAACAAATGGAAACCGCAAGAAAGGGGTACCCACGAGGGGGCAAGGAATCGGGACCAGGTTTTGAAGACGTGGGAATTGGAGAATGTGGATCATTTCCTTGACGTGAATCTTACCCCAAAAGACCCCCAGCAGACTCTCGAGCACAAAACAAGGCGATGTTGTACAACACGCACGGTTTGCGCATTTACAACCAGCTGGCGAAGACGCCCCAGTTGCCCTTGCTCTATTAGTATAAATCCCTGGCACCGGTGATGCCCTTTCTGTTCGCCACATAGGATGCCTTGGAGCAGGTGGAAATTGAATTGCAGGATCCAATGCACAGGAGGGTGAGCTGGAGGATCCAATGCACAGGAGGGCGAGATGGAGGATCCAATGCACAGGAGGGCGAGCTGGAGGATCCAATGCACAGGGAGGGCGAGCTGGAGGATCCAATGTGCAGAAGGGCGAGATGGAGGAGGGATCCAATGCACAGGAGCGCGAGCTGGAGGATCGATGCACAGGATCCAATGTGCAGAAGGGCGAGATGGAGGATCAATGCACAGGAGGGCGAGCTGGAGGATCAATGCACAGGAGCGCGAGCTGGGGATCCAATGCACAGGAGGGGCGAGCTGGAGGATCCAATGCACAGGAGGGCGATCTGGAGGACCCAATGCGCAGGAGCGCGAGCTGGAGGATCCAGTGCACAGGAGCGCGAGCTGTAGGATCCAAATGCGCAGGAGGGCGAGCTGGAGGATCCAATGCGCGGGAGGGCGAGCTGTAGGGTCAATGCACAGGAGGGCGAGCTGGAGGATCCAATGCAAAGGAGGGCGAGCTGGAGGATCCAATGCACAGGAGGGCGAGCTGGAGGACCCAATGCACAGGAGGGCAGGCTGGAGGATCCAATGTGCAGGAGGTTTACTGAAAACTCTGCAACCGTGCTGCAGCTGAGATTGGGGTAAAATTCAATTCCCGGGAGGTAATCAGCGGTGCCAGCATCCAAGCAGATGGAGGAGAAGATCCACATCTCTGTGGCACACTCTCTGCATTCCGACATTGAGGGCCTCTGGTTCTGCGGGTTTGACGAGCTCCAGTTGCGTCGGCGACCTGCGCTGCTTCGCTGCACCAACCGCAATATTTCTGCAGGCGACCTGCGCTGCTTCGCTGCACCAACCGCAATATTTCTGCAGGCGACCTGCGCCGCTTCGCTGCACCAACCGCAATATTTCTGCAGGCGACCTGCGCTGCTTCGCTGCACCAACCGCAATATTTCTGCAGGCGACCTGCGCTGCTTACGCTGCACCAACCGTATTTCTGCAACCTATGCTTCGCTGCACCAACCGCAATGCGCTGCTTCTGCAGGCGACCTGCGCTGCTTCATGCACCAACCGCAATATTTCTGCAGGCGACCTGCGCCGCCGCTGCACCAACATAATATTTCTGCAGGCGACCTGCGCTGCCCGCTGCACCAACCGCAATATTTCTGCAGGCGACCTGCGCCAGCAGCTGCACCAACAACCCAATATTTCTGCAGGCGACCTGCGCTGCTTCGCTACAACCGCAATATTTCTGCAGGCGGCCTGCGCCGCTTCGCTGCACCAACCGCAATATTTCTGCAGGCGACCTGCGCTGCTTCGCTGCACCAACCGCAATATTTCTGCAGGCGACCTGCGCTGCTTCGCTGCACCAACCGCAATATTTCTGCAGGCGACCTGCGCTGCTTCGCTGCACCAACCGGCACGCTTAAAACCCTTGAGTACAGATTGTGAGTGTGCAGTTGCTCATAGATAGGTCTGTATCCTAGGATATAGGCACTCTATCTGAATTTCAGGTTCAAAGGAGCTTGCTGTTTGTCTTACACTCCCGTAAGGATGAGATGTGTGCCGAAGCTTGGGTCTTCCCTTAGGACCATTTAGCGCGAGCCGCATGCTGCAGCCTCCCGTTAAATGAGGAATGGCTGCAGTGTGGTTGCTAGCAAGTACTTTGTATAGGGCTATGCCTGTTAGCTAAACTGGATGACACACTCCTGGGCATTGAGACTTGGTGGTAGTCGATAGGCAGAAGCTGGGCAAGCTTGACGCCGTACCCCTCCAAGTATTACCCCGGTCCAATAGGGGAGTCACTTTTTTCTTTTTCTTTTTCTTTTTCTTTTTCTTGCCATGCTGTACTTGTGTGTGTGCTCATATTTGGCAAAAAAGTGTTTTTTTGGAAAAGTCGTTCCCAGGCTTCGTTCCGAACTGAGAATCGGTCGACGACCGATTCTCAGTTCTCCCACACATTGTCATACTGCAGCGCAAAGGGATATCGCAAACGGCTTAGCAAGATCAAGATGTGCGACTTTAATGCTGACTCAGACCTGACCGCAAATCCATACGTTGTTATCGATATCGAGCAGTTCAAGACATGGAGTTGAGGCACGAACGAACTGGCACGGCGACGAATCATGTTTTGGCAGAAGAAGATTCTGAATAATGTCAGAAATGTTAAAGGTCAATCTCTGAGGGTCCTGGGAAGTCAGCTTGAAGGCAAGGTCTCTTCAGTTCTCAAAATCTATTCCGACGCGCGCGACAATTAGTGGACTTGATTGCTAGGAAACCACAGCTCTACACTTGACCTTTCTACGTGGACATAATCTTAGTACAATTCAATATCTTTCAGTTAGTTATCGATACTTGCGAATTTATGACGCAAGGAAGGCAAGCTACCCAACTGTTCAAGGCTCCAGGAAAAACAGAGAGAAATCAAGCGTAAGGATTTATGAAGGAATAATGCTTGGCGAGGCACTGTGTAATCAAAGGGGTGATGACAGCTACAATGCAGAGGCAACGGAATTGTCAAAAGCGTTTCGGCAGCACGAGTTTCGCATGGCACGGGTGATGATATCATATGTATGTACATACCTTGATATACACTACTTCAGTCACTAGGCCAGTAAGAGTGAGAATCGCACCGGTGGTCGGGGAACTGGTTGGAGACAACGACAAACATGATTCTGTGAGTAGCTGCGCACTATTGTATACCGAGAGCTGAAGGAAGCCACTCGCGACCTTACAACTTCCACAGTATCCACCGCATTTTATTGTGCAATATTGATTATCATTCGAACAAGACATTGTCAACTTTGGATTCCATCCGCTAACTGACCACTGAGTCGCGCAGCCACTACCTTTTCCGCATGATATCGAAGTCGAGGCGTACGCCAACGCAAAGGGAGTGTTTCTAAAGTCGAAAACCCATGTTCCAATTGCGCTGTTAGAACCTTTACAAGCGGAAGTTGCTCCAAGAGCCAGGCGGCTGCTCCCCGTGATCTGAGTAATATACGTGTAGTCGTCAACATCGACTTGGTATAAGTTGTCAGTTACGCGGGCAATCTGAAACTTATCAAAGCGCATTTTATGGGCTACTGCTGATGATCCTGCGTTGCCATTAGTCTTCCATCCCACATTGTTGGAGTTTGGAAGGGTGTAGTATCCATCAGAACAGGATCCGGCTGAGGGCTTTAAGATGCAGCCCACTAGTGATAGGAGAATGACCAAGGAACGTGCTTCCAGGTTGGAGACGCGTACAGAAATCATTCGACAGATATCCTTGAGTGTCCGAATGCAGAGCTGCAACAAGTTGCAACAAGTTCATACCGTCTCAAGCAAATGCCGAGGTGCGTCACAAGTCACTCCGGTTTACTCCGGCATCATCGGCAAGAAATGCTTGATTTGTGAAAACTCATCATTAAGCGGAACGTGCAAAATGGGCGTATCCCTACACCGCATATACTTGCTCTTCATTATTTAGAGCCCTAGAACAGTATAAAGCACAAACCTCCTGATTCCTGGCGCTATTTTTTGGACATTGCACTTTACCGTAATCTTCGCTTGTATTATATTTTATAGCATACCTACAAAAGGCATAAAAACTTACAAAATTTTAAGGTTTTAAGGGTAGGGTGCCAGAAGGTTTCAAACCATTTTTCTGGAATTAAATTTCATAACAAAATCCATATTTAATCGATACATAAAGTAACTAACTTTCAAAAAATCTTAGAGGCGAATTTTGCAACATGACCCCCTATTTTTATTGGTTAGGATCCAAGAATGGTGAGTCAACGTGATATAAAAAAAACCTCAGGAAAAGTTACTGTGCCTGAGCTGCGTGGGGTCGCGGGTTAATGGCGATGGCGCTGGCGTGTGTGGGTTTGGTGTCAGCTCCGAGTGAGAGATATGTGGTTGCGGCGGAGCGGAGCGTTGTTGCGTTCATGTGGGAGAATTTATCTATTATTTATTTATTATAATTTATCTAATGTATCTACCGTCCAGCGTATGACATGAGAACGAATCGTCAATAAATGTCGTTCACAATTGGAAAATCAAAGAAGTAACGTTCATGCTATACCCAGATTTGGGCGCTTTTTTTGATCGCTGCTCTGTGGTTGGCTCACCTCCCGGCGATTCATTGTATACGTAAAATCGACGGGGGGGGGCTGCCAATGAAAACATGGGAAAACTGGATGTGGCCAATGTGACGATCGCGTTGGAAGTCCAGGAAAACTGCATGTTGCAGCTTTTTTTCCTCTGTAAGAGCATCCTCGTGAGAAATTGAAAGGAATCGTTTGAGTTTTGACAGCATCTTTCTTGACATTTTTTACTGACACGTATGCGGATAGGATTCGGTTTTTTGATCGTCAATGCTTTATTGGTTGTTGATAACCGGTTACACCGGCTAGCCAATTGCGTAAAGGTTCCTCTTTTCGTCCGAGGTCGGGTTTATAGGCGCAGGCGTTCTGGTCGTGGAGAATGGACATAAATAACGAATTACGAAATTACTTTGTCCCGCAATCGACGGGGGGGACTGCCAATGAAAACATGGGAAAACTTTTAAAACTGATGGTTTTCTGATCAGTGTAGGATGACAGGCAGTATGACTGTCATCCGGAGCAGATCTGAAAACTGATCTGATCAGTCGGAGGCCTTAGAGGCCACTTTCGGTAATGAGAAGGCTTCTTGCCGAGTTACTCTTACGGTGATTGTGTCGGGACTTTGACACTGTAATTTTTCAGCGTATATATTTTCAGTAGTATATCGTATATTGATTATGGAGTGGTACACCGACGCAGTTTTGTGCCAGAGGCGTATTGATGATTTGCACGCGCAGCCGGCGTACGCAGACGCCTTACCGGAATATCCTAGTTCACTAGATATCAGAGGTCCCGAACTGTGTGTGGATAAACTGTATAAGATAAATAAACCCTAAGCTAGATATACCCGGAACGGTCTCGGACGGTCTCGGAGTCTAGCCTACCTGTGACAAAGCGTGTGTCACAGCACGAACCTACAAATCAATCAGCAGTCCAGTGTTGGTCTTAGGAGTCTGTCATAGGGGCCTGCACCGGGACTCCCGGTCAGGGCTGCCTATACAAATTTCAGCACACCACCCCAGCACTGTGGGTGGTGACTGACTAGGAGAGTCGGAAAATGTAAAGTTGTTAGGGCAGGAGCCAAGGTGACAAGTCCTAACTGCTAATCCAATTGTGCTATTCTGATACACAAATTGGAACCCTCTAGGTAGCACGTGAGCAGAAACATACGGGCAAGTAAGGCCCCGCTAAACTAGTGAAAAGAACCGTGCTAGCAAGTCAGATTGAAGAATATAAAGGAGTCAAAGGAAAACATAAACCAGATTGAAGAAGTTGTTGAGGTCACAGGAGCTTTGCACACCACCATGTCGGTGTGCCTCCAGAGTGATCAAGAGGTCAGCCGGCGGCATCATAAAAGCCAACGCGGTGGCCCCACGCAAGCCCATGCCATAGGGAGGATCCCCGAAAGGACCGCTCTCGCACAGAGCCATACCGTAATAGGATGCCATGCCGTAACACAAATGTGCTTGAGCTAAATCCTGAAAGGCTAGGAAGCTCAGTCTGTCAGGAGGCTCAGGCGACTGAAGTGGCGGCACACTGCGAGCCAATAAGAAACCCTGAGCCGGCATCACCGATTCAACAAAATCATTCGTAAAGTAAATTGACGGAGCCTCCCAATCGAGATCACCACCAGGCGAAGGCATCTCCGTAGCCGATGCAGAAGCTGACACATCAGTAGAAGCCGTGGAAGCCGAAACGGCCACACCTGCAAAAGAAATGCAGAAGAGGGAAAGCACCGCGAGAGCTCCGATCGCCGGCCTGCCAAAGCCGAAAGGTGGCACACCGCACCCGACAGTACCGGCCGGAGCCCGCGGTTTCACAGCGAAAGTGCCGTCCGCGAAGTCCTCGTAGTCGTCCGTGTCATAGCCTGTCAGGTCAGACGGGTGGACGGCGGCGTGATTAACCGTCTGTACGAAGCCTCCGAACTCACCGTATTATGTCGCCTCCGTGGTGGTCACCCGCGCCGATTGAGTTGGCGCGGGCTCCACATCCTCCACTTGCGAGACTGGCATAGCAAGGGCCGGCACGGCGGACGCCGATGCCGCCGCACCACCTGCCGGAACCTGCCCCTCCGGTGTGATCCCCGCCGCAACGGTAGGGCCACACACCAGAGCCGACGCATGCCCCTCCGCCCCGCTCCCAGGAATGAGAGATGCATGGGTAAAATGTACCTTGTCTTGGGCGGCCTGAACCTCGGAGGTGAGGGCATCAAGCCGCCGCAAGATGTCCTCGCCGTCCGTGTTGTCAGCCGTAGGTTGCACGCTGAAGCCGTAGGCCGACACGTCGATGCCGCCAACCCCGCCCGCGGAAAGCACGGCAGGAGGACCGTAAGCCGACGCCGCACGGGCGAAGGCCTCAGGTCCATCATCTGCAGCCTCCTGGAACACCTGTACAAGTGCCAGGGTGTGGAGACCCTCCGCATCCTCCTCCTCAATAGGAATGCAGAAGGCCGCCGCCGTGGACGACGAATGCTGGCGCCCACCAAGAGGGCATGCAGTCGCGGTACTGTATGCGTGATAGGCGTCACCCTTGCCCGCCTTGCGGCAGCGGTGGCAGAGGGGCTTCGCCTTCATGTTGTCCCTGTCGAAGCCCACAGACGGTGCCGCGTGCACACCCACCCGATGGCCTCGCGGATGCAGCTTACCCCGCGGTTGTTGCTGTTGTTGCCGTTGAACCGCGCTCGCACGATTCCCTTGCACGAGCGCCTTCAAAGCGGCGATCTCGTCGAGGAGCACGGCATACTCAGACGACGTGATAAGCGCGGAGGGCTTCTCACCCGCCCCCAGCGCCTGCTTCTCACGCACTGCCGCCCCATCGTCCGACTGTGCCCATGCCTGGAAGATGGCCACGACGAGAGCCTGAAGCGAGCGGAGAGTGACTCCGCTGAGGTCACCCGCAAGCGGATAACGCACCTTCACCGCCGCGTAGAAGATTGGGTCGAGGCGGTTGTACAGCGAGAGCTTGCGGGTCTCGTCGGTGGGCCGCCAGTCAGGAGCGCGGTTATCCCGCACCAGACGTTGCTCACGAGCCAAGATCGGCTGCGGGTCAACGCCTGCGGGATAACGAAGAGCCGCGTGCTCCTGCTGGTGGCTCTCGCGTAGGGCTGCCGGCACGCTCCCCTTGATGATGTCGATGAGAGCCCGACGCCATCTCCGTCAGCCGAAGAGTCCGTACCCCGAAGCCAGGTGTCAGCCACAGAGTTCCGCTCTACGACGAGGGCCAAGACGTCATAGAGGAGCCCATTAACCTTCTCGATAACCAGAGAGGTGGGGTCGTCGAGGTCAAAGGGGGCCAAGTCCAGCCCAGCGGACTCAAACTCGGTCCGAAGCTGCACCACCAACTCGGAGAGGCGGTCGGTGTCGTCAGTACCACGATAATGATGTTTCTTGGAACCAAGGATATCCTCGCGGATACCCTTGGCCCAAGCCCGATGCAAGCGCCCCTTGTACACCGCGTCAACCGTGGCATGTTGGTCGACCAGGTGCTTCCGCAACGCGACAGCAGCGTCGGTGTTGCTGGAAGCAGCAGGGGGCACCACAGGTGGGGTGCTAGCGGTCGGAGTGTCCCGAACCGCATCCAGAAGCCGTATCGAGGCGTCCAAGTCGGAATCCCTCAATAGGCGTTTGCGAGCTCTAGTAGATGCCGCCATACTCTTGAAAGCCAGAGAAAAGATGATGCGCGGCTGCACGTTTGGGTGTTGTGGCGGAAATGGAGGAAAGGCGTAACGGCAGAACGTGCGGAGAGGCGAAACGAGCGTGGGGCACTTGCAGATGCCGTCGTGGTCGAAGGTGTCCGGAGCACCAGCCCAAAATACGTAAACCAGCGGGATCAGGGCAGGTAAAATAACGTAGATGAACATTGCCAAAATCGAGCAATAGCAACGCGCGGTGCCCATGACTCGCAGCCGCAAAAGACGTCTACCGTAAAGCCATGTCCCAAATCCTAGTCGCACTCAAACGCGCAAGTGCGCACCACCTCTTCAAGCGGCTGCTTAGCCAATCATGGCCAAGATTGCAAGTGGAATAAAAGCGTGGATGGGGCCACGACCTAACGGAATATCCTAGTTCACTAGATATCAGAGGTCCCGAACTGTGTGTGGATAAACTGTATAAGATAAATAAACCCTAAGCTAGATATACCCGGAACGGTCTCGGACGGTCTCGGAGTCTAGCCTACCTGTGACAAAGCGTGTGTCACAGCACGAACCTACAAATCAGTCAGCAGTCCAGTCTTGGTCCTAGGAGTCTGTCATAGGGGCCTGCACCGGGACTCCCGGTCAGGGCTGCCTATACAGATTTCAGCACGCCTTTGCAGCGTTTCAGGATGGCGAGGATCTCACGCAGCCACAACTGAAGTTGATGAGGCAGATGGAGAGAGCGACAGCGCGCCTTGCTGAGGACTTTCTCAGGTTGCTTCTGGTGACCGTAAGCGCCCTTGGGAAGCTGCAATTGACCTTTCGCAGCTGCCTGCATCTGACAGACTCGAGCTCACGCGCAATGACACCGACGGTAAAGACAAAGGGCTGCGTAAGCAGTACCTCGAGACGCCGCACCACTTCGTTGCGCACTCAGCGTCTCAGTTGGCACTCGCGGATGCCAAGAAGGAATTGGAAGGTGTGGAGCTGCCTGATTCCGTCACTTTGGCCCTGGAATTTTTGTCCGAGACTGCAGTGAAAGGCGTTGCACGCGCCAAGGCTCGTGCGAAGATTTTACCGCCCACGAGCGAGCACGCGCTGACGCCGATGCCGTGCCCGATCAACCACCATGGCGTACGGCTTTGCATACGAATATTGGCAAGGATGCACGACACGTTTTATCAAGCCCTTTTACGCCGCGCTTCCCGTCTCACGGCTCACGCTAAAATTGCCAGTTCTCGAACTCGAGTTCTTCGACTCCGCTTCGACGTTCTCCGAACTCAACGGCAGTTCGTGGCGTCATCGCTCGCACACGACCACCCCTCTTCCGCAACGGCCGACCTCCGCTCGGATCGAGCCACTAAGCCCTCTACAACCGCTCACTTTATACGAAACTTTCATTGCTGGATGTGATACCACTCGATTACGGGTTCCCGCCGCCGGCGCCGCTCTCAACGTACAGGTCGCCGCATCAACCGCCTGTGAGGTCGTTCATGCCGACGCCGGAGAGACCGTTAGAATTGCGAATTTAGCGGCGGCGGATACTCCAAAGCCGACCTCACAGTTTGATGCCACATCGCCGATATCATTTTCTGGGCCGTCTTCAATCCCATCGCCCTCACCTTCACGAAAGAGGTGATATATATATATGTGTGTGTGTGTGATTGGGTATATATATATATATATATCGCGGTAAGCAGTGAAACAGAATGGCAGGGGGCAGAGATTCACTGTGTGCTAAGATGAGATAAAATACGGAGCAGAGTGTTTTATTGAGTCAGTGCGAGCGGTGACACGGTGACTGGTGACAACACAGGTCGAGGGGTGAACGCCGGGTGACCCACCGTCCCCCCCTTACAGTGAGGGGGAAAGATTGGGCTCCCCGTGACACCACCTCACCCCGTGGGGATGAGGTGTCACCAGGCAAGGCAGCTAAAGCAATGCAGAGACAAGGAGCTACACCGGCTCGGCTAGCACGGCTAAAATTCAAGTCCAATCTACAAGGCAATGCTAACTCGCACGTGTATGCTACGGTTAATCTTGCTTGTTGGTGTAAATGAGAGCTTCAGCGGCGCCCTGGATAGGCGGGATCCACGGCACCGTACGCAGCGCCGGCCAATCGGCGTCATCGAGGCCTGCAGAGTCGTCGGGCTCTGGTCCAGGAGGATCGTGATCGAGAGGTGGGCGGAGAGTGAAAGCCGTCGGGCCAGAGTTGTCCACCGCAGCAAACTGCATGGAGGGAGACCCCTCGGCAAAATGCACGGCGGCCGCTGCAGCGGGAGCAGGAGCCGCAGGCGGCTGCAACCAGGCGTCAATCGTGGGGCGAGGCGGTGCTGCCGGCGCGCCCGCTGGTGCCTGCTCGGGGGCAAATGATGCCGCGCATGAATAGGGGCAGACGCCGCGGGTGGGGATGTGAGCGTCAGTGAGCCCCCAGAGGCGAAAGCATGTGACGCAAGGGTAGCCGACACCTTCCCACACGAGATAGCGGCCGTTGCGAGGCGGCGGCTTCCAGTCGCCGACGGGCTTGACGATGTTGCTGCGCTGCATGGAGTTGAAGGACGCAGAGGCGGGTGCATGCTTGCCACCACCGGACCCCGAGGACGGGGAACGGAGGCGCGCAAGATGGCCCTCGCTCTGCCAGACCGTGCTGGGGCGAAGGAGGAGGGCCGAGAACGTGAAGGCGTGGCCGGCAGCCAGCTCACGCAGCACCACCAGATACAGTGGTGACACATGAGGGGAGCTCGCTGCCGACCGGCCAAGAACGTGGTGAAGGTCCTGTACCCTGCCGGCATCGTCATAGGTGGGGTGCATGCGCTGGTGCTTGTCCCCCAGCACTCGAAGCACCGTGAGCTGGGGGGCAGGATCAGCGGTCTCGTCGATGACGGTCGACCGCAGCTTCGTCCAGATGAAGCGGAAGGTGTCGGGGTCAGTGGTGGCCTCGACATGAAACCGAAGGCGCTGCAAGGCGCAGCGTCCATCGCGCGGGTGGACACGGGCGGACTCCTGGTAGAGAGCCAGTACCGTACCCTGGAGGACGCCCTTATTAAGGATGTTGAAGAGGAGCTCGTTGGGGGACCAGTGATATACCAGATACTCGTGCTCCAGGTCAAAGAGTTTGTCGTACTCGAAGTGGGAGATGGGCAATAATACGTGGCGAAGGTTGCTGAGCAGAATGGCGAAGTCGGCCTCAGCGTCGGAACCGTCGAGCGTGAAACCCTTTTGGGGCTTAAAACCATGGGAGCGGAGCAATCTTACCAGCTCCTCCCCATAGCTGAAGGCGTAGTCCATGCGCTCGCTGTACTCGTGCTGCTGAGAAGCCCGGACAGGGGTAGAAACCCAGACCGAGGCGTCGCGGTGAAACTGCGCAGACGTGGCAGCAGGCGAAATGGAGCTGGGCTTGTTGATGAGCGCGCTCATGCGCACCACCGGATCAAGGCCGGCAGTGCCAGCGCGCGGTGAATGTGCCTGTGAGCCAGACTGCGGTGAAGATGTAGGCGTGGGCGAAGCAGATGCCGCACGCCGGCGCAGAGCGGAGCACGTCACCAAGACTGCGGCGGCTAGCAGATGCCATGACAGGTATAACGTACGGTGGAGTGTTCAGTTTGATGTGAAGATGAGGGCGCTGGTGCGGCCCTGGCCTCGGATGGTTCAACAAGGCGGTATAAGTGAAATCCGGCGCACGGTAACGCTGGAAAATGCTGCGGTGAAGACTGGTGCCGACACGAAATAAGACGAAGCTGGTGCGGACGTCGAAGTTGTTGTACGAGAGGAGCTGGTGCGGCCTCAAGGATCAGAGCGAAAACCTCTCCAAGTGGTGGCCGATAACCTCACGAAAGAGGTGATATATATATATGATTGGGTATATATATATATATATCGCGGTAAGCAGTGAAACAGAATGGCAGGGGGCAGAGATTCACTGTGTGCTAAGATGAGATAAAATACGGAGCAGAGTGTTTTATTGAGTCAGTGAGCGGTGACACGGTGACTGGTGACAACGGTAGCCTCTCATTTGTGTCGCGAGGTCTTTTTATTTGTCGTGTCGCAAAAAGATTCGTTTATATTAACGACGCTTCGCAGCTTTTTCAGAAATATGCTGTTTTTCATTTCGTTTCCCTTAAAGGAGCGAAACAGGTTTCCTGGAAAAAAGTGACATCGTACACACCGCACCGCAGAAGCTATCCCTCAAAAATTATGCCGTTGGAAAATTTCCAAAAATTTCCTGCCCATGTCAGCAGTCCTACCATGAGTGTGTCGAGCGCTCGCGCTTTACCGGCCAATCATGATACGATCGCATCTCAGCAGTCCTACCCCGGATTCTTTCGACCGATCGTTCGTAACCGACAACGAGAAACACGTTTAACAATTCAAAATTATACCACGAAGATATATATGCTGTTTTTCATCCATGTCAGCAGTCCTACCATGATTGTGTCGAGCGCTCGCGCTTTACCGGCCAATCATGATACGATAGCATCTCAGCAGTCCTACCCCGGATTCTTTCGACCGATCGTTAGTAACCGACAACGAGAGACACGGGTAACAATTCCATATTTTACCCCGAAGATATGCGGAATTTACAATTATGAATTTGTCGCAAAACTGATCTAACAGGTTTACCGATCTCAACATCATCATCAGCAGTCCTACCCCGGATTGTTTCGACCGATCGTTAGTAACCGACAACGAGAGACACGGGTAACGATTCCATATTTTACCCCGAAGATATGCGGAATTTACAATTATGAATTTGTCGCAAAACTGCTCTAACAGGTTTACCGATCTCAGGAGTCCTACCCAGGATTCTCTCGATCGATCGTTAGTAACCGACAACGAGAGACACGGGTAACAATTCCATATTTTACACCGAAGATATGCGGCATTTCCAATTATTTACGCATCTCGTGATTCAAGATCATCTCACCACTCCTATCGGGAGACACGCGGCGCGGCCCGGACAAAAATGGATATGATATGATCCTGGTCGGCAACGTGTTCATTCTTCTTCAAGCTCTCACCTTGCGCCTACCTGCTGTCTCAGCGGCTTGTGTTTTTGTTTGACTAATGATTTTTGCGCGCTACTTTTCTTTGTCGATATTCCATATTGACCATGTTTTCGTGTGCATGCGTGGAACCGGCGGTGGTGCGTTCCTGCGATGTTCTCACATGAGCCGCATCCCACCAGCAGCCCATTCTGGTTTCCTGCGATGTATGGATGATTGGAGGCCGTCGGGCTTCTTTGCATCCCGCCTGACGGTTTGGGTTCAATTCCCAACAGGAATTCTTCCTTCTTGATTAGCGCTCTGTTTTTTTGCAGGTTGCCATAATTCATGCTGTGCAGTCAACTACGGAGTTACGAGCGTATAACCTGTGCGGGCGCAGTGTTCGATTGTCTGTATGATAGGGCATACCTCACGGGTCCTTGCGAGTGTAGAGCAAGCAGCGACACTGTTTTAGAATAAAGGAATTGCACCTATCTTTTAGGTTCGCGAGGCATATATGGGCCTTCAGGCAGTCGTCCGTTCGTTATTCGCGAAATTTGAAACCTGATCGTACGATCACCTCAAGACCTCGCCATTCGTTTAATCGTTTATATCTTATCATTACGACGGATGACGTTGATACAGCGTCATCATCCCGGAACAGAGGGAACCCAACTTCATTGTTTCATTTCTTCACATTCCAGTGGGAGCAAACTTCATTGCTTCATTTCTTCACATTCTAGAGGGAACAACTTCATTGTTTCTTTGCTTCACATTCCAGAGGGAACACAACCTCATTGTTTATTTTCTTCACATTCCAGAGGGAACACAACTTCATTGTTTCATTTCTTCAGATTCTAGAGGGAGCAAACTTCATTGCTTCTTTTGTTGGCTCCTGCAGTGCAACTCGAGCCGCTTAATCCTCGCGCATTGCTGTTCTAGCTGTTCAAGCATCTGCGAGACCTGAGAAATACATAGGCCAACCTCTTCCCGATGACGGCGCATCACAGCACATGCTATTTTGGAAGCTTTGCTTACATCCTTCGCTACATCTTGGCCAACTGCTCTCTTGCAATGGTTAGAAATCATGTCGGCACGGATCGCCTCTATGAAGACTTGCAACTTCTCTTTTCCATCACAAAGATCGATGTTCTGTGGCCTGAGCAGCTTGAGAGGATCCTTCTGACTCAGGTAGGGCTGAGCCCATCGCGGAGGATGCATTTTGACTGTAGCTTCCTCTATAGAAACCACGTTGTCTTGAAGGAGGGGATCTTCATCCCCCAGGCCAATTTCCGCGAATTGTTGATTTGTTTGAAGGTTGGCTCGTCCGAAAAGTCTCTGCTGGAGACTATTCCCTGTGGACTCCAGCACAGGTTTGCGGGAGTCCGCCCACTCCTCCCCCTCGAGCCCGGGATCTGTCTCACCATGGACCTGGCGCAGATGAGCACACAATTTTCTTTCCTGTTGCCGGTCTCTGCGAAGCATTTTGGTTGCCGCGCTCTGGTCAGAAGACCGTGGATCAGCATCCTTGGTCGCAATACTCGTATGCAGAGCTAATTCGTGTAAATCCAACACAGTGACGTCATCATGGCCCTCGTTGGCATTGCTATCTTCAACGGAGCCATGCTTGGGCCCTTTGCCACCTTTGTCAATCACAAGGGATACTGAAGGTGCTGCTGCTACAGCCGCAGTGCACTCATGCAGGGTGGTGGGCAAGGTTGCTGTCATGTCCCTGCAACGGTGTCCCCCCCGTCAACGCTGATCACGTCAGCCAACTCCCGAGCTCTCATCTCTGTCTCAGTGTCATCACAGTGTCATCACCCTCTGATACAAGGTCAACAACTCCTTGCAAATGCTTATGGCAACGGTAACAGCAGGGCACAAAGACAAATCGAGTCGACCTCGCGAATCGTCTTGCTCTCTCACTTCTTTCACCAGACGGCCTACACGGCCTTACACGGCCTGCCTCACAAAACAAATCTATCATTACTCCGCCCTGGCCTGGGACGAGTTCCGAGATCTGTCCAGCGACCGCATCAAACGTCAGCTGCAAGATCTCACCTCATTTCTTGCAACACAAGGTCACAACACAGAGCGCTCCAAGCTCTATGCCCACTGGCGCCCGAGTCTCACATTATAGAGTGACTCAAAGTCTGCCTCCAACAGCAACGCTGCTGACACCGCACCCCGCACCAGACCGGAGCAGATCCAGCAGCTGGAAGAGAGGAAGACGAGACGGTCTTGCCCACACATTGTAAATGTACAGCGCACGCTCCCCGGATAGGGGCCTCGGAGGGGGGACGCCGGCAGCGACGGCTACCTGCTTCTCATCCTCGAGATCATATTGCTGGTGGTGCCTGCCAGGTGACTTCCCGGCAGCGTGGTCACATGCGCCGGGAACAGCTTGCGCATCTGCGAAGCCATGGTCTGCAGCTCGCTCTGGCGCATGCCGATGCCCTGCTGCACCGTCGCGAGCACCTCACGAGCACTGACACGTTTCCCCTTTGGCATCCGGAACAGCTCTTGCTCCCACTGCTCATCAGTCAACCCGGTGGTCTTGGTCTTGGCCTTCGTGCTGGCCTTTATACGGTCCTGAGCGTGAACCCCAACCCTCCACTCCCCATTGCCCCTCATCACTTGCTCCAGGTCTATGGCTGGGAGAGGGGAGGAGCGCTCCTCTCGATCCAATGGCTGGGAGAGGGGAGGAGCGCTCCTCTCGATCCAATGGCTGGGAGAGGGGAGGAGCGCTCCTCTCGATCCAATGGCTGGGAGAGGGGAGGAGCGCTGCTCTCGATCCAATGGCTGGGAGAGGGGAGGAGCGCTCCTCTCGATCCAATGGCTGGGAGAGGGGAGGAGCGCTCCTCTCGATCCAATGGCTGGGAGAGGGGAGGAGCGCTCCTCTCGATCCAATGGCTGGGAGAGGGGAGGAGCGCTCCTCTCGATCCAATGGCTGGGAGAGGGGAGGAGCGCTCCTCTCGATCCAATGGCTGGGAGAGGGGAGTGAGCGCTCCTCTCGATCCAATGGCTGGGAGAGGGGCGGAGCTCTCGATCCAATGGCTGGGAGAGGCGGAGCGCCTCCTCCCGATCCAATGGCTGGGAGAGGGGAGGAGGCCTCGATCCAATGGCTGGGAGAGGGGAGGAGCGTCCTCTCGATCCAATGGTTTGGGAGAGGGGGAGGGAGCGCTCCTCTCGATCCAATGGCTGGAGAGGGGAGGAGCGTCCCAGTCCAATGGCTGGGAGAGGGGAGGAGCGCTCCTCTCGATCTCAATGGCTGGGAGAGGAGGAGCGCTCCTCTCGACCCAATGGCTGGGAAAGGGGAGGAGCGCTCCTCTCGATCCAATGGCTGGGAGAGGGGAGGAGCGCTCCTCTCGATCCAATGGCTGGGAGAGGGGAGGAGCGCTCCTCTCGACCCAATGGCTGGGAAAGGGGAGGAGCGCTCCTCTCGACCCAATGGCTGGGAAAGGGGAGGAGCGCTCCTCTCGATCCAATGGCTGGGAGAGGGGAGGAGCGCTCCTCTCGATCCAATGGCTGGGAGAGGGGAGGAGCGCTCCTCTCGATCCAATGGCTGGGAGAGGGGAGGAGCGCTCCTCTCGATCCAATGGCTGGGAGAGGGGAGGAGCGCTCCTCTCGATCCAATGGCTGGGAGAGGGGAGGAGCGCTCCTCTCGATCCAATGGCTGGGAGAGGGGAGGAGCGCTCCTCTCGACCCAATGGCTGGGAAAGGGGAGGAGCGCTCCTCTCGATCCAATGGCTGGGAGAGGGGAGGAGCGCTCCTCTCGATC
>LGRX02015991.1:0-10369 GCA_001247695.2 Cymbomonas tetramitiformis | reverse complement strand
AAGGAGCCTGCGACTGTGCAGCCAATGAAATTGAAGGAGCCTGCGACTGTGCAGCCACTCAGATCGAAGGAGCCTGCGACTGTGCAGCCAATGAAATTGAAGGAGCCTGCGACTGTGCAGCCACTCAGATCGAAGGAGCCTGCGACTGTGCAGCCAATGAAATTGAAGGAGCCTGCGACTGTGCAGCCAATGAAATTGAAGGAGACTGTGCAGCCAATGAAATTGAAGGAGCCTGCGACTGTGCAGCCAATGAAATTGAAGGAGCCTGCGACTGTCCAGCCACTCAGATCGGAGGATCAGCAGATCCAACTCAGAGACCCCAAGGCTGTGCAGTCAATCCAATCGTGATGATGTTAGGGCGTGTGGCAACCCGTAAGCCCCCACCTGGAAGGAGCTCTGGGCAAGCAGCCGCACTAACAGCAGCATGATATTCACCATCTGAATCACCCAATATGCCTCCTGGAGCGCCGTCATGTCGTCAATGGCACTCATCATCTCCTTCAGCTGCCGGTATCCATCAGGGTCCTCGGGGAGCTCCCACGGGAGCGCTGCGGGCGCCAGTGGAGCCACTCCTATTGCCTGAGTGGCGGGGAGCAGAAAGTGGGCGAGCGCGTAGTTGTCGTGATACACGTCGAAGTGCGGGGCACCCGCGACCTCGAAGGTGCTGGACATTACGATGTAGGCCACGAGGAGGACCAGCGCCAGGAACTGCAGCCAAATGCTCACAGTGTCCAATGCGCGCATCAGGGGGGACTTGTCCGCGGTCTCTTCCGGCTTCTCCAGCAGGATCTTGAACAGCCTGCCCACAGCACACGCCACGCCCGCCCTCCTCTCCATTTCGTCCCCACCCGCACGTGCACGCGTGGCAGAAGAATCTGAGGAGACAAGCACCGCATCTCCCCGGCCCCAAGCACACTGCAGTCCACGGTCAGCTAAAGAATAAGCGTGCAGTGCTCTTCGGGTGCTTTCCCTTGACACCTCCCGGTTCCGCCTGTCCTCCTTCCAGCGTAAAAAATGCTCCATGAAGTGCACTCTTGCCCCGGACGCCAGCTGGCAACCTCGTGCGACGCCGGTTCACTGGTACGGGCATCCGAGGGCGCCTCACCTGGTGTTTGCATCGACTGCATCTGTGCTTGACCTGGAATTTATCCTCAGTAAACTAGAGCTCATTCTCGCCACTGAGCCGATTCCACGAAGCATCGTTGTGGAGTGGCCGAGTTTCGATGGTGGCTTCTCCACATGCTCATTGAACGTGTTTTTCAGGTCCAGCATTTGCATCTGCCACACCAGGCCCCCCGATCTCCTTAGTCTGTGGGCAGGTGTGCAGGTCTCTCGAGGCTGCGCGTACATAAGAGAGATGCACCATGCCCACCTCGCTTGCACCGGGCCGAGCTGGGAAGTCTGCGCGGACGTCCTCCAGGAGTGCACTCTGACACAGCGCAGCCATTCGCGAGGTTGTGCTCCCCTCGGCGCAGGAGAGGGCGCTATGTTTGTGACACATGCTTTGCTCTGGCCCATCGCATCAACCAGCTCGAACCCATGCGCAACACGCTCCGTCCAGGCGCATTGCGGAGACCAGCTACACCTGCGAGAAGGTTTGCGTGGGCACACAATGGCTGCAGAACCGCTCTTTAAATAATCAAGCGGAGGCAGGCAGCCCTCACAGACCGGCAGGCACCTGTCTCATGAGCACCCATATACTAACATACGCGTTGTATATATCCTACGGTATACAAGCAGACAATCACTTCGCAATGGACGTAGGCATATGAAACACATGCAGAGTGGGCTTCGGCAGTTCAAAAATGTTCACTGTGGACAGGTTGCATAAGTAGGTTGCATATTTGGGAGCAAGCAAATGCAAATGATCGTGGCCCTTCGATTAGAGCGTTGGATCCTTTGTGCCGCACAGCCTCTCATCAGCCATGCTATCCCTGCCCGACGTAACATGCTGCATGGCGATGGCATGGGCCAATGGAGAGCGCATAAACCATTTATGTTACACATCTGAGGGCTCGGCTCCCTCCTCTAAAAGCCACACAACCTGCAAAGGTTGTCTTATTTATTCATTTATTAGGTTACACACCCCTAAACTATTTCCGTTACATACCCCTAATAATGCATCCCAACTGGAATGTCAACGCCCAGCTTTGCAGAAATTCAGATGCCTGTGCTGCCCATATGTATAGTTGCCTAATCATGCATTCCTCTCATTTCCCGATGCCTACTGTGAATAGTCCCAACATGCAGTTGTATATGCAGCCGAGGGGGCTAAGAACCCCACATTGAGGGGCCAGAGGCGAGGTTTTGCTTTTTATTGGTAAACACACTGAACGGCACGAGATCGGCCAACAAAAGCCAGCCCACCATCATCCCAGTGGATGTGAGAAGCAAATCAAGAGCAGGGTGGGGCCGTGACAAGATACCACAAACTCATACATATTCCCAACCCAGATGCAAAGCAGCATGGAAAGATGATACGATGTGACCGATCATCGCCCTACAATGGTTGGTCTCTGGGTAACGGAGTGAGCGGTATTGGTACACACGCATACATGTGTACATATGGAGCGCGCCACAGGGGGTAATCCAAGGGTGGCCGCATACCTGCAAGCGGTGGAAGTTGCGATATACCATCCACTGCATATGACTGTAGACCTGGAGGAGGATCATCACAGCCATCGACAGCTGGAAGAGCATAGCTAGCCACTCCCCAGTGCTTGAGGGCAAGCTCCAGCATGGCAGTACAGTCACCATCAGGTTAATTCGGAAGGCACCGCCGCTGTCCCTTTGCGCACAGGCACTAATCTTGGAAAGCGTGTCGCTGCCCCCCTCCGCGTTCCACATCACCAGCTCTACATCCAGGCGGTCGGTCTTCTCGTCGTAGAACGACCCCTGCTTCAGATACTGCAAGAGCTCAAAGGCACGTGTCCGGGACACCCCCGCAGCCAGGTGGACAGGGAATGCGTGCTCTTCCTTAACCCGCACAGCGAATGGGAGTGCTCGGTGCACTTCTTCCGTCCCCATTCGGACGACTTGCTCGGACCCCGGCCGGGTGTCGTAATACTCCCCCACCTTCTCCTGCAGGCTTGGCAGATAAAGCGGGGAGGTGGGCTTGAACACCGGGTCAGCCCCAAATCGCGAGGTGTCCGTGACTGTGAGGCAGGGCGCGGCCAGCTTGACAAATCGGGCAGTGCACTCACGACCAGTCGTCACCTGACGCCGCTGCTGCCGCATCGTCACCCCGCCAATCACCGTGTTTCGCAGAGCCATTTTGCGCTCTGGCCGTGGATCCAGACGCATCGAGCGGCCCTCGTCTATGACCTCCTCCGCTTCGAGCGAATTAAGCCCTGCAGCGTCCGTCTGCTCGCTCCCCGCCCCCGCGTCACCCCCCTTCTTCCTTGCTAGGAGCTGTCTTCCAACGAGCATCCCTGTCTGAGCTGCCCCCAGCAGCCAGCGGCGACGTGCACCAATCCCCATTGGAGGGGGAGAAGGCGCTGATGCAAGCGGGGTGGCCGCAGCTGCAGCCACGGCCGGGGGATAACTACTGCAGTTTAAACTCCCCACGCACAAGTTGATTTCAATGCGACCATTGAGCGGGCGGTGCTCGCAGAGCCCCGCGATGCCCCCACCCGTGGTCAATGACGCGCTGAGCGTAGCGTCACTGGCGGGACCAGTGGACGATTCCAGCAGATTGCCAGTCTGCAGTGGTGCCTCGTCGGCCGCTGCGCCCGCCATCGACTCCGCAGTAGCCTCTATTGCTGCAACGATGATCTCACGCTGTTCCTCCATCAGAGCTGTTGCCGCCGCCAGCTTGCTCGCGCCCACCAGCAAGGCGCTGGCATCCTCCTGCAGCGCCAACAGCTCCGTCGTGGCCGTCTCAGCCCTCGTTGCAAGGGCGGCGTCCGCATTCCGGGCGCGGGTGCCATCAGACACGTGCGCACTCGCCATCGCCGGCAGGCCATTCTCCTCGAGTGCGGTGCTCGTTTTTTCCAAGGATCGCTGCAGTTGCCCCACCTCTCCCTGAATCTGAGCCTCGAGCACCGCCACGTCATCCACCTCCGGCGTCTCCCGGTGCCATGTGGACGCCTCCTCCGAAGGCTGCACTGCGTCCGCCGCCCCCAGGGTTGTGTTGGCCTTTCCCGCCGCCTCCGTCAAGGAGTCGCCGAGCGAGGAGGCCCCGCCAGCAGTGCCAGCCAGCAGTGTTGCTGCATGGTCAGCGGTCGCATCCAGCAGGGGAACCCGGGGGGGTATCGGAGAGAGCGAAGGGGGGTCTGCCAACACAGGAGGGGCCGGAGGAGACTGCAGGGGTGGCAGAGACGGTGGTGGCAGCGGTGGAGGCACGGCTGGCAGAGGTGGGTGCGCTGTAAAATCGGGAGGCGGGACGTGAAGGGGAGGCTGTGAGGGTGGCAAGGGCAAGACGCAGCTCGTGTCTGGGGGACAGATCTGCTGAAGCCGGCGGTGTAAGCTGCTGCCGCCACTACCATCGCCGTTGCCGTCATCCTCACCGCCTGGGGACGCCCTGATGTCCACCGCATACTCGACGAGCACGGAGGTCCCATCAGCAGAGGCGGCCACGATGTGCACATCCTCGGCGCGCACTTCCTGCGCACCCGCCTCGGCATTCTCATTCAGCACCGCCCGCACCCCCTCTACAAATGCTGCCGCCTCCGGTGATGCCGGGACCTCCAACGCCGCTGCCATCTCCACGGCGGTGGTCTCCGAGTCTGCCCCGAGGCTCAGAGCTCCGACCAGCTGAGCGCGCTCGGTCACCGCCGCCTCCAACACGAGCATACGCGCATTTCCTGCCGCATCCTCAACTCGATACTCATACTCATACTTGCCGGGAGGACATTCCCCACGGGCGAGAGACTCGAGGGCGCACGCCGCTGCAGAGCACTGCGAGGAGCTCCCCGGGTCCTCGGCAGCGCCTCCCCGGTCATCCGTGTCCTCGGCGGACGACGGAGGCGACGATTGCTTGCTGCAATGCCGGACTTGCGCCACCTCAATCGAGGAGGTTACGTCTCCGTCGACTTCATCCCACGCCACCGCGTAGCATGCTTCCGTCTCGGTGTAGGCGGCGCACGGGAGCAGGGAGGGACCGCCCTCCATTGAAGACAGCGCCATCGGCTGCCCGTACTCAAGCACGAGGGCAGAGTGGCCCAGGAGGGAGAGCTCAGGGGCAGCTGTGTCGGACGGTTCACCAAGGAGGGCCTCCAACTCGAGATATTCAGCGCACGTCACGGCAGTGCAGATGTCGTCATCCTCGCAGTAGTGGTGTTCCTCTGCGCAGGGCGCCACGATGGTGACCGTGCGGGTGGCACGTGCGCTGTTTGGGGGGATGGCGGAGTCGAACACAAGGAACTCCACCTCGAAGATGGTGCCCACAGCGGCCTCTGTGCTGAGACATCCTTCGATCCCCTTCACAGCGAACTCATGCCCCGGGCACCCGACCTCGAGGCACTCCTGCGGTGGGCACGACAGCACCTTGTTGGTTACGTCCCCGTCATTGTCATCCACCGCCATCACACCGGGTTCGCACAGCCTCGCCTCCGACGGGGTCTCCCCGGCTGTGCACGCCGCGTACGGGTTGTTGCGCCCGACCGCGACAAACGCCCCAACCACGTCCGTCACAATCAGCGTCACAACAGGAGCGGCGTCCACCGTAACGGGCTCTGAATCCACCTCAGGCCCCGCCAAGTCCTCCACGCACACCCCTTGCGTGCTGCAGGACCCGTGGCTGCTGCACTGCTTCTCCCAGGCGGGGCACTGCGGCGTCACCACGAGCAGGCGCACCGCCTCCAGCACCACCCCCACGGAGTTGCGGACCGTGAAGGAAATGTTGGTCTGCCCGGGCGTCGACGTGTCCAGCTGGCAGGGGGCAAGCCCGGCATCGGCAAATTTACGGCCAGAGTTGCCGCCATCCCTCGAGCACGCCCTGACCTGCGCCGTGAGGTCCCCGTCACCCCCGTCGTCGCCACCCTCTGCCCCGTGGTCACAAATCATCGTCAATGCGGGATTGGGGGGACACGCCGTATACGTCTCCCCGACTGCCACCTCGATGGTCTCCGGGCCGCGGAGCCGAATCCAGAGCCCTGTCGCGGTCTCCAACTCGCTCGAATCCTCCACGAGCACGTCTTCCAGCATTAACCCAAGACAGAGCCCCTCTGTGCTGCACGCCCCGTCGGAGCACGGCGCCTCCCCGTCATCGCAGGGGTTCGAGACGTACACGTGGCGCCGTACCATTGCTTCATTCCCCACCGCATCTGCAACCTTGTATGTAATGACATACGGGTCATCCGGCAAAGTCTCCCGAGTAACATCCACGGCCATCGCGCCGTACCGCGAGGCGGTGAGATTGCCGTCCATCTCGTCCCAGGCCTGCACCCCGGGATCTGCCCACGCGGCATTCAAGTCCAGGTGATGCACCATGATGGCCACACCACGCGAGCTTCGCGCCTGGGCTCCGTCCCCGAGCAGTGTCATCTGGGGAGGGTCGGTGTCCTCGGGAGGTACGTACGTCTCCACTATTGCCTCTGACGATGGCAACAGCGTTACAGTAGAGAGGGAGCAGGTGCACTCCCCGGTGTCAAGGCAAGAGCTACACTCCCCGGTGTCTGCGCACAGAGCCGAGGGCGTCGCGCATGGACTAATCACTGCCACCTGCCTCTCCACCATCGCCTCATTACCGGCCGTATCCACGGCGGTGTACCTGCAGATTCCCAACAGCAGCAGCACCACCCCATCCCCTGTGGTTCCAGCATCGACTCAAACCTAGTACCACAGACAGAGATTGAGTGGCGCTTCGTGGGAGCTCCCCCAGTCATAACCATGCGTATCGCCAATAACCGTGCCTGGAGACGTCGTGCCGGCTACAATCCTGGTGGAGAAGGGCGCTGCCGTGTCTCCGCACTGCGGGGGAGACTCACGCGCGCCTCACAACGAAGGGCGCTGCCGTGTCTCCGCACTGCGGGGGAGACTCACGCGCACCTCACAACGAAGGGCGCTGCCGGCGGAGTTGTTGAGGAGGTATCCACGGCATCCAGGCCGTCAATTCTTACAGCAACATCTCCGTCAACGTCGTCGATGGCGGTTGCCCCAGCATCAATATACACTTCCAGTTGAAGCACGGACATGTTGCGATCCCCATAGAGCCAGATGGTCGGCGGCTGTATGTCCTGCTGAGATGCCAGGATTCGATAACGCTCCTCCTCCTCCTCCTCCTCCTCCTCGTAACTTAACGCCGGCACCATGGGGATGAGCTGGTCGAAGGGGGAGATTCACCGTCTTGGGAGGGGTAGAAGGAGGTGGAGCCGGGGGAATTGATGACGGCAGGCAGATCGAGGGTGCTGGGTGCGTCAAGTGCATCGAGTTGGCTCAAAAAGGTTATGGGACTCAAGGTGGTCTCGATGCTGGAGGAGGATACACTAGATGCACTGATGGCGCCATACAGTAGGAAATCAGGGAAAAGGTCCGCTGGAGACGACATCAATGTGCTTTGCAGGCTTGCCGCATCGCCTGCTGAGGCGGCATCCCAATACCATGTTTGTTCTCAGCCCCCCAATCCCACCCTGCGCTTAACTTACAATAGCGAGCAAGCACAAGCTGCCTCGCCTTGTGTGTCACGATCAGGCATGGGTGGCCGCGATTGGACACTGGCTCAGCAATTTAAAAAAAAAAAAGGCCCTGCACCACGATCATCGGCGGCTATCATTGGCTGGTGCAACGTTTGCCGCGGTGGAATGCCGTCATTCGGGATACGCCGGCTGATGTTGGAGGGCTTTGGTCCCGGAGACATCTTCCATCTATAGCAACAGAGAACCAGGGCTCGGAGTATCGCATGATGCCATGCAAGAGCGAGCACGATGTGAAATGATGCTGACAGCACTCTCCGCCGGCCAGAGCCAACTCCGTTAGCCAACTTTGTGCACACAACTTACTTTGGGCACACAACCCAGTGAGCCGTGGAGGTGGGAAAGCCACCTTGGCAGGGGCATGGCTCGCATCAGCGTTTAAAGCGGGGGGGCGGCTCGGGGGAAGCCCGGACGCTTGCGACGGCGGGCTGGCAGCTGAGATATGGCAGCGGGCGGCTCAGACAAGGCGGCGTTGGCAGGGAGTGTGGCATGAGCAGATAGAGAAGGCACGGATGGCCGCGAGTGTGCGCGCGCGACCTTCATCCTCCGAGCAGGCACACAGAGCCCTTTGCTTCAGCGCCAGCTGGCGGAACATCTGAGGCAAAGGCACAGGCACGCATGAGGCATGCTGCTTCAGGAGGGGGCGTTGGTGGAGGGGTAGAGTTGAGGGGGTACTCTCTTGTCCTGCAATGCGTTATGGCCTCAAGTCCAGCAGGGTACAGCGCTGCAGGAGGGCTTCAACGCACCCCTGCGGTGCACTCTTGTCTCTGTAGAGGAGTTTACCTGAAGAGGACGCTGTGAATTCCACCTGCGAGGTCACCTGCGTGCTTCCTGACTGGACGGAGTCAATTATGACGCGATCAGTAGACACGCCGGCGGCTGCAGCCAGCTGCGCCTGAAACGAGGCCTCAAAAGTAGCGAGAGCAGATGCGTTAGCCACGAGGGAGTCATAATCGAGGTCGGCAAATGTGATGGTGGATGATATGACCGTGGCTGGTGGAGCTGGAGGCGCCTCAGGCGAGGGGGGAACAGGGGGAGGCGGTGGTAAAGGAGGTGGGGAGGCGGTGGTAAAGGAGGTGGGGGGCGTTGGTAAGAGGTGGGGGTGAAGGAGGCGGGAAAGCGGTGGTAAAGGCGGTAAGGCAGGCGGAGGAGGCGGAGGTGAAGGAGGTGGGGGAGCAGTGTGGACAACCACCGTCCCATTGACTACAGCGGCTGGTTGATTGTTGGTAAACGTCATGGTGCCCTGTACCATGCGCAATGCCCGGTGCAATAAATACAAATGTTATGATATGAGCAAGTCGCTGGGATATACCGGCCGATTTCGGTACAGGGCGGCCTGTACCGATTTCGTCGGTACAAGCTAGCCTGTATCGACTGGCATGAACCCCCGCGGTATGAGCGAGCCACTGGTAGAAGCAAGCGCGCATGAATGTGAATGGGCTGAATGCGGACGGGGGTGGTTAGGGTGGTTCAGATCGGATTGCCATCGAAAGCGCCAGCTAGGTAGCGCAGCGCCAACCATGGAACAAAAGTACAAACAGTACGGCCACCGTCGCGTGTGGCATCATACGGCTGCAGTATCATACTGCGCAAGATACGTTGTGCGAGTGCAGCACAAAACTTATCGTACGTTCGGTAATTATTCTGGTGGGAAACACTTTAATCGCTGCTTATTCCAACGACCGCGGCACACCCAACTTTAGACAGCATTCCGCACCCTAAACCACACGCAGCAGAGGACGTGCACAACAGCGCATGCGCAGCAGGGCGTGCAAAAAGTTCATGAACAAATGTGTGTTTACGACCACGTACGGTGCACCTTTTTGCATTAGGCCGATCACGACCAAGATTCAGGGTCCGCGCCATCAGCCGCTAGAGCCCAAACCGATGCAGTCTACCAGACATATCAGGTGCACAAACCATGTGGGGTCACTGTAGGTCGTCTAAGGTCCTGATTGGTTTTAAGCATATCTGGCCTGGCTCCGCGCGTGCTTTCAGATGTCGAAAGAGCACAACCAGGACTGTTCCGGGAAATGCATTTGAGCAGCACTTCAAAAAGAGAACGGTTGGAATTACTGAAATGTGACGAGACACAAATCTGTACAAAATTTCCTTTGAAAATATGGAATGAATGACCTGTAGGTCATATGCTGTGCTAGGTCATATGCTGCGACAAAGCTGAAGTGCATGAGCGTACTGTGTCACATGCTGAGACAAACCCGAGGATCATTGCTGTGCCGTGGCATCTGCTGTGGCATACCTGAAGAATGTAGGTGCCCACTAGGAAGCCGCAGAGATCTATGCAGAGGCCGCGCGGGGCAACATCACACGCAGATGAGTCGTCAATCTGCATATAGACATCCAAACAACCCAGCACTCAATCACTCAATCAACCAGCAATAGCCGCACAGCCAACATAACTCACCAGGGGGAATATTCAAACAACCACCCTCATTTGACCACCAACTCCCGCCAGGCAATCAGCGTCCAGCACGCACGTGCAACCCATGTTACCAATATCTGCCTACCTACCCGGCTACCAACAGCAGCATATAGCACCTTCTACCACCTCAATGAACCGCGCCGCGCAAAGCGCACGCCCCAAAATATATTCTACCACCTCAATGAACCGCGCCGCGCAAAGCACACGCCCAAAATAGATTCTACCACCACGATGAACCGCGCCGCGCAAAGCGCACGCCCAAAATAGATTCTACCACCACGATGAACCGCGC
>LGRX02015990.1:0-16288 GCA_001247695.2 Cymbomonas tetramitiformis | reverse complement strand
CCCACCTTGACCCCCTTCCTCAACGTCTCCAAATACCCCCTTAATTCTTCGACTTCCCTCCCCACCGCTCAGATTCAGCCACCCCTCCACTCACCCGGCCATGGCTGCTTCTCCATCTTCTAGAGTTTTTTTGCCTAGCACTTAGCTTTTTCTCTAGATGTCACCCTGCTGAAAAGTGGGCTGAGCCCCTTTGTGGGCGCGCTATAGCAGAGGGAGTAGCCCCTGGTGTTTTCACTAGCCTGCTTTGCAGGGTTACCGCACTCTCAGGACTTTGTCCCCTTTGCTAGCGTAAATGTTTTATTATTATTATTATTATTATTATTATTATCATTGTTCTGAATGAGTGTCGGGAAGACTGTAATAAGGTCCTTGTCTGGCACACCTGGATAGGTAAACTGAAAGTATCTATCCACTGTATCCAACCAAATCTCAGCATCCTGTCCTGCCTTATATTCCTTAGGTGGAGCCATTCTCACCTTTGGAACCAATGCGGATGGAGCTGGTGCTAAATGAGGTAAATGACCATCATCAGGGTCTGTGAATACTGGTGGAGCATGATCCTCTGTATACTCTTCGTCTGGCTCCCGTGGTTCTGTCTCAGGGTCTCTGTATCTACTCATGTCGGGTTTCATACGACTGATGTGGTCGAAATACCCTATCTCATCGAATCTGGTCTGGGTATCAGCGTAACCAGTAAGCCATTTGGGTATCTTAAACCGACTGAAGGCATCGTATGAGCCTAAGATGTCAAAGAACCAGGTAGATGGATCTGCATTAATAGCTGGTATTTCTGCTACTTCTGCCATCTATAAGACAAAACACATCACCAACAAAAAACCTTCAACTGGCTGTGTGTGTGTGTGTATATATTGGGGCCTTCTGGCGGGTACTGCCTCTTTGAGGGCGTCGGGGATTCGTCTGCGGCTGGCTCTATTTATGTCCAGTGCCTTGGGGCTTTTTCACCTGCCGGGGGACTGGTGATCGATACCCACTTTATGGGGTACTGGCATCTCGTTGTGAACGGGGACGGCCACTGGAATGATTTGGATGATGGGATGTGGCTGTCCCTGTGGTACCCTTCTGATGGGTACTGCCTCTTTGAGTGCGTCGGGGATTCGTCTACGGCTCGCTTTTTGGGAGTGTCTTGGATTCGTCTGACGCTAGCTCCCTCTCCGTGTACAATGCTCATGGTTATTACACATGCCGGGGGACTTGCGTTCTTTGACCTTGATATGAAGTACTGACGGATCGCTGTGAACGGGGACGACCGCCGGGTGGAAGTGGGTTTTGGGAGGCGGTTATCCCTGTGGTGCCATTCTGGCGGGCACTGCCTCTTGGAGAGCTCGGTAGATTCGTCTGTCGTGCTGCGAGGAGAGGCAGAAGGTGGTGATGTACAACTTCTGTGTTCTCCCTTGAATTTTGTGGGGAGCACTTAGGTGCCCGCATGTTTCCTTTTTTTGACATGGGGTGTCCATGCTGTGTGGTGTGACTGCATTCATGACATAACCATGGACCAACAGGTCCCATCCATCGACCGGGAGCCACTGGGGGGCATGCCAGCAGGGTCCGCTTACTCCGTTACCCAGAGACCAACAATCGTTGGGCGATGATCGGTCACATCGTTTCATCTTTCCATGCTGCTTTGCATCAGGGTTGGGAACATGTATGAGTTTGTGGTATCTTGTCACGGCCCCGCCCTGCTCCTGATTTGCTTCTCACATCCACTGGGATGATGGTGGGCTGGCTTTTGTTGGCCGATCTCATGCCGTTCAGTGTGTATATATTGGGTTATATGGATCAATGTTGATCTACAATAATGATCTACAGACAAATTGTGGGGATCCCTATGGGGACGAGCTGTGCGGGCTTCATTGCCAACCTCTACTGTTTTACGTATGAGCTTGCGTTCATGCGCAGACTTGTGGAGGCGGGGAATTTTCATGACGCGCACAGGTTTCTTTTCGTTTGTAGATACATTGATGACTTGCTGGCGTTCAATATTCCAGATATGGAAGACTATCTATATCTGAACGAATCCGGCACTGCAGGGATCTATCCCAAACACATTTTGAGTCTATCTTTGGCACATGCGGGTGTGCGTGTCCCTTACATGGACATACTCATCAAGCAAAATAGGCGCAGAGGCCTTATGACTGCCATATATGACAAACGACTGGATGCACAATATGCTGACATCCAGGTCATTAGGTACCCTGCACATGACTCGTACTTGGCCGACAAAGCTAAGTATGGGATTGTCACGAGCCAACTACATCGGTTCGCTGAGAGATGTGTCCTTTGGCAAGACTTTGTTTACAACATAGCTCTTGTTTTCCACAGGATGACACAAAAGGGTTACCACAGCAGGCGTTTGTGGGGCTTTTTGCGGCGCTTTATGGTGGAGAGGCCCGGTCTGTATGATAGACGAGGTCCGGGTTGCTGGATCTCGCGCGTCAGGCGTAAGCTGGGGGACTTACGTGACGGTGTCATTGTGCCAGGTCCGAATGGGTGGGAGTTCGGGCCATCATAGCTGACCGGGAATACGTCTCGCCATAGGGTTGTGGCATCTCGCTGTTAACGGGGACGGCCACTTGGGTGCTTTGGATGATGGGATGTGGCTGTCCCTGTGGTACCCTTCTGACGGGTACTGCCTCTTTGAGGGCGTCGGGGATTCGTCTGCGGCTGGCTCTTTTTATGTCCAGTGCCTTGGGGCTTTTTCACCTGCCGGGGGACTGGTGGTTGACAGCCACGTTATGGGGTGCTGACATCTCGTTGTGAACGGGGACGGCCACTGGAATGATTTGGATGATGGGATTGTGGCTGTCCCTGTGGTACCCTTCTGACGGGTACTGCCTCTTTGAGGGCGTCGGGGATTCGTCTGCGGCTGGCTCTATTTATGTCCAGTGCCTTGGGGCTTTTTCACCTGCCGGGGGACTGGTGGTTAACAGCCACTTTATGGGGTATTGGCGGATCGTTGTGAACGGGGACGGCCACTGGAATGATTTGGATGATGGGATGTGGCTGTCCCTGTGGTACCCTTCTGGCGGGTACTGCCTCTTTGAGGGCGTCGGGGATTCGTCTGCGGCTGGCTCTATTTATGTCCAGTGCCTTGGGGCTTTTTCACCTGCCGGGGGACTGGTGATCGATACCCACTTTATGGGGTACTGGCATCTCGTTGTGAACGGGGACGGCCACTGGAATGATTTGGATGATGGGATGTGGCTGTCCCTGTGGTACCCTTCTGATGGGTACTGCCTCTTTGAGTGCGTCGGGGATTCGTCTACGGCTCGCTTTTTGGGAGCGTCTTGGATTCGTCTGACGCTAGCTCCCTCTCCGTGTACAGTGCTCATGGTTATTACACATGCCGGGGGACTTGCGTTCTTTGACCTTGATATGAAGTACTGGCGGATCGCTGTGAACGGGGACGGCCGCCGGGTGGAAGTGGGTTTTGGGAGGCGGTTATCCCTGTGGTGCCATTCTGGCGGGCACTGCCTCTTGGAGAGCTCGGTAGATTCGTCTGTCGTGCTGCGAGGAGAGGCAGAAGGTGGTGATGTACAACTTCTGTGTTCTCCCTTGAATTTTGTGGGGAGCACTTAGGTGCCCGCATGTTTCCTTTTTGACATGGGGTGTCCATGCTGTGTGGTGTGACTGCATTCATGACATAACCATGGACCAACAGGTCCCATCCATCGACCGGGAGCCACTGGGGGGCATGCCAGCAGGGTCCGCTTACTCCGTTACCCAGAGACCAACAATTGTTGGGCGATGATCGGTCACATCGTATCATCCTTCCATGCTGCCTTGCATCTGGGTTGGGAATATGTATGAGTTTGTGGTATCTTGTCACGGCCCCGCCCTGCTCTTGATTTGCTTTTCACATCCACTGGGATGATGATGGGCTGGCTTTTGTTGGCCGATCTCATGCCGTTCAGTGTGTATATATATAGTATATATATCTATATTTTGTACATGTATTATATCTGTACATTATAATGAGGTGATGTATGTATATATCCACCTTCTTCCCCCCTCAAGGAAGTGTGAACACATAGGCAGTTGTCAGTTGCCTTTATACCTCATGATATAGCATGCAGTCCTTATAGGAAGCAGCTTATACAGTTTTAGGGTTGCAGCCCTACAGTCCTTGGGTTGTCGCCCTACAGTTTTTGGGTTGTTGCCCGACAGTTTTTGGGTTGTTGCCCGAAATATTGTCATAACTGTGCTGATTTCAGCATGACATAAATGCCAAACACAGAGTGTTTTGCTATTATATAGCGGCATTTCAGGGTGTATAGTGTTACAGTGACCCTTATCACCCACAGTGACATTAGGGTGTTACTTGATATCAGTAACACTAAATTATGTCAAATTAAAGCAGTATGAACATTTTTCAAAGAAATTGAAGCAAAACTGCATTTAATATATCACTGTATATCACGTGGTATTTAGGAGGTATGTTACACCCCTGTAACTGTACACGTGATTTAAAGGGTGTTACAGGGTGTTACAAGTGCTGTACTATTTTGAGCATATTTTTCAATAGCTGATAAAATGGAGTAATGAAAAAAATGAAACCCAAATTTTCATTTTGAAATCATACGTGTGAGTTTTTCACGTATTTAGTTACAGCGACTATGTACACCCCTAGGTGTTACACACCTGATATTTAGGGTGTTACATGAGATATGACTGTGCACATAATGTTTTTCAGATACCTTAATAGGTATAAAATGATAATCCGTGAAAAAATGGAGTCCGAATTTCAATTTTGAAATCTCCCGCAATGGGTTTTTACCCATTTTCACTGATTCTGGCCATTATATATATATGTTGGTCATATACAACACCCACTGAGTGTGTGTGTAATGTGCAACTTACAGAACTCATGCAACTTATCTCACTTTTGCACATGGTATTTTTCATGGCATAATAGTGAAGATATCTGATGGTCAACATGTGTGGTTACACACACATATGGGTTTTGCTGATTGAAACCCATGGAAGTTATGGTCCACTTCCCAATATATATATTAGGTGTATCAACTTTAAGTGAGTCAGTCACTTAAGTGATAACTTGTCAGTAACCTATTATCTACTTGGGCATATGGCAGTGCACTGAAAGAATATCAAGTGATATCTTTAGTTTCCAAGTAGATTCAGACAAAGCTTGATAAATAAATCAAAGCAGTGTCACACACACATGTGTGTGTGTGTGTTGTCTATAACAACCTCTATCAGATGTCAATGTGATTACTGATCTGAAAGAGTTACATGCAATTGAACTGATCAATACTGTATCAATTGTCAGAATGCAATGTAGAAGTTGTTGTTGCTCCAGCAATAGTGTGTGGGACGAATGGACAGTGCTCAACAGTGACCAGCTGTTATCTGAGCACTGTATACTGCCTTCGGGTCTGGAGATATCTCCATCCAGCCCTTCAGCATGTTATTTGATCCTGTCCCATATCTATCGCCATCACTTGACATCCAGCACGCACATGTGTTTGCTGGATGGTATCTATGTATTATGTATTGATACAATACTTGATCATTACACTTGTGAGTCAGTGTATTGTCAACTTACATAGTAGTGTCAGTGACTTGATCATTACACTTAGGAGTCAGTGTAATGTCATTATACTTAATGATGTCAGTGTTATAACAATACATAAGTCACTGCATAGGTACTTTCTGATTGAGTACAGCATGTGTGTGTGTGTGTGGGATATGTGCTGTACACACACTTAGTATAGGTAATTACTGATTTATTACACTATACCAAATTGATCTATCACATAAGATGATCTGTATACCACTAACAGCATGCGTATCTAACATGATGTATATCAACTCGGTTAGTGACAGTAATCCTGCATATCTCATCGGCAGTGATGAGTTGCTCGGGTAGATTTCACACACGGTTCCGGTGAGCATTCCTTTCAGTGATCCACAATAGAACAGTATACCCATCCCAAATCCTGCGTCAGGGTATACTGAGCTAATTATTGTGTTAAGATCATGAAGAGGCACCTTACACCAAGTGGGTTCATTTATAGTTTAGTCATGCACAGCAGGTATGCTATGTGATTTATTTTGCAATGTCTGATGCATTGTTATATGTGACCATACATGCCAGCTGCTATCGTGATCAAGTTGGTTTATGCATGCCAGCTGCTATCGTGATCAAGCTGGCTGCATAAATGTATGCATATGTCACTGTATAACAGAGTGGAATCAAACTGCACAATATAGTTGCACAGTATAATAATGCATGGTACATCTTGCTGCATGCACTTGGTATATACTGAATGAATAGTATATACTGCAAGTGTGTGTGTGTGGTGTTGCATGTATTGTAAGTACTGCACACTCATATAATTGTACATACATGTGAAATTTACTGCACACACTATGATATTTGCTGCACAGCATCCACTTCATCTGGTGTCATAATATGTGTGTGTGTGTGGTATAGTTACACACACTGCATATGGTACACACATATATGATTGCAAACTTGTATGTAAATCTGCCAGTGAATGGATAAATACCATCTCTTATGTGCAAGCATCACAGATTTTGAATGGTATGCTGCATACATATACCATCATCGCGCGTCATCTGTTCATGATGAATCTAGCAGGTATGTACATATCTTGTCAAGGTAAATCATAATGCGCGCAGACGAGTGATTTTTGCAACCATATGAAATGACGATATTTTGATGCGTACACTGCACTGAAAATTAGTGCGAGTAAGCAATTTGTCAAAGTCGCTGTTGTGTGCGCTGCGAATGGTGAACATATCTCTGTCGCAGTATGTACGGCATATGATACGAATGCCATTTCGCGTACGGAACATACACTGATGATGATTTGTTAATCCGCGCGTCAATATGTCGCATCTCGTACAATTTTGCGAATGATAGCAGCGCATTTGTGCGGTCTGTATGCTTCATGCACACCTTGTCGCGCTGTTATCCACTGACGGTGTGTATGCGAACAATTGCGATTGCGACGATGTCTCCTCGCGCACTGCTTTCGCTGTTTATTCCGCAACGGTTGATATTATGCGAGATATGTCGTGTATGTGCGACTGCGGTGCCTGTATGTATACGCGATCCGCGAACCTGCACACACAAAATACAATATCTCTACTGTTGCACTCACACTTGATATGTCCTCGTTCGTCGCCTTGACGAGTTAGAATACCACTCTTAGGGATCGCTAGCAAGCGATATGATATATGATATATGGCGAGGCTATTATTGAACGTTAACAGCTCGCGCAGCGTATGTGTGGGTATGAGTGCAGACGCTTCTCCAGAAGTGCTGTTGTAGCTCAATGCTACCTCATATTACGCCAATGCCCCGCACCTCTCAGGTGCTACCACTGTAATTGGGTGCTGGACTTTAGGTTCAGGGTTATTATTATGGGCTCTGATAGCCCCTAGCCCTACAAATTATTGGCCTTTTTACACGCGTGGAAAACCGTCCGTCCGACGCGTGGACAGCGTACGGACACCCTATGGACGCTTTTTTTGCTAAATCCACACGTGTGAAATTGTCTAATTTGTAAAAGTGATGTTCATACGGTGTCCATACGATAAATCCATACGTCGTCCGTACGTGCGCATCCGTGTGGACGACGTATGCTAGTTTACCTGATTTTATTACGCGTGTGGACGCTCCGACCGTATGGATAGGTGCCGTCCATACGCATGAACCACTGGAAAATGTTGTCCACACGTGCGGACTGCGAGAAATGCCGCTTCTACCCCTCCTCGGCCATATGGACACCATGGGGACGTGTCCCTGGACCGTACCCACGCGTACGGACGACGTGTGGACGGGCGTATGGACAGTGTGAGGCCCGTGCCGTGCCACTCTTTTGCGCTTGTCCGCACGTGTGGACAGCCATTGCACCCGGGCCTGGGTGTACCCGAGCACTGCTTGCCCCCTCCTCAGCCATGTGGACACCATGTGGACGTGTCCCTGGACGTACTGATGCGTACGGATGACGTGTGGACGGGCGTATGGACAGTGTGAGGCCCGTGCCGTGCCACTCTTTTGCGCTTGTCCGCACGTGTGGACACCCATTGCACCCAGGCCTGGGTGTACCCGAGCATTTCCTTCCCCTTCATCAGCCACATGGACACCATGGGGATGTGTCCCTGGACCGTACCGACGCGTACGGACGACGTGTGGACGGGCGTATGGACAGTGTGAGGCCCGTGCCGTGCCACTCGTTTGCGCTTGTCCGCACGTGTGGACAGCCATTGCACCCGGGCCTGGGTGTACCCAAGCATTTCCTTCCCCTTCATCAGCCACATGGACACCATGGGGGCGTGTCCCTGGGTCGTACCGACGCGTACGGACGACGTGTGGACGGGCGTATGGACAGTGTGAGGCCCGTGCCGTGCCACTCGTTTGCGCTTGTCCGCACGTGTGGACACCCATTGCACCCAGGCCTGGGTGTACCCAAGCATTTCCTTCCCCTTCATCAGCCACATGGACACCATGGGGGCGTGTCCCTGGGTCGTACCGACGCGTACGAACGACGTGTGGACGGGCGTATGGACAGTGTGAGGCCCGTGCCGTGCCACTCGTTTGCGCTTGTCCGCACGTGTGGACAGCCATTGCACCCGGGCCTGGGTGTGCCCGAGCGTTGCTTGCCCCTTCATCAGCCATATATGGGCACCACGGGGGCGTGTCAACGAACGAACTCATGCGTACGGACGACGTGTGGACAGACGTATGGACGATCGGAATTCGCCAATCCATACGTATGGACGTCAAAATTGGAGTTTGTTGAAACACGCGTGTGGACACATACATCCGCGCGTGTGGATAAGGGTTTACCCGTATGGATTAGCGGAATCATGCGTGTGAATACAGGTGTCCGCGCACATACGGTTTATTTGCATATATAATACATCGTGTATCATCCGCAATCATCTGAATCAGATGAACTACTACGGTCCTCCTCGCTACTACTGTTATCATCGATTTCACGGAAGAAATCCGCCTTGCGATCCAACACAACTTGCAAGCAATCAGTTCGTCGTCGAATGGCCAAAGGGACAACTACATTTCCTTTGTACCGGGCAAGCCAAGCCGGCATGAAAGGAACATCCTGAATTACCACTTGATTCTCAATGCTGTTTGCGCGAACGAATGGCTGAGACACGTCCCATGGCATGTCTTTGCGCAGGTAAATGTTCTTGCTGATATCGTCCGCAAGCGCAGCCGCCTTTGGGTACCAACGGGCCTTCAACAGAAAGATCTCGTGACCGGGAAGATCAAGCTTGACGATCTTCATGATTTCCACATACCTATCTTCAACGTCATCGTCCGGTATCTCGCCTGTAAGAAGTTGAGCTGGAGTTGGCACTCCCGGACTTCGAAAGATGCTCTTGAAATACCGTTGACAACTCTTCAAACCAATGTCGCTGTCGTGCACTCGAAAATCTTCACGCCCAATCTTGATGCTAGGATACTCCGTCCACGGGGCGATCCCGGCCAAGGCGAAGGTCTGCTCCTCCTCGGTGAAAGTGTCGCGAACTTATGCACGAAGCGTCCACACAAAGCATAACTCTCTAGCCCTACTACTAAACAGTCTTACTTATTGTCAGCGCTTCCATAACACTAGCTCGGCTTTGCATATGTTTCCTTATATGACTGCACAGTTGGCTTGCTACTGTAACTATACAAAATCTCAAAATTTTTGATATCTCTTTATCTCTTCTCACAACTTATGCAAGCTCTTTTTCTCAACATGAAAAAGACTGTTAATTACAGTTCTGACGCTATCGCACAAGAGCAAGTCCACAAATGTATATCTTTACAAGCAGAAGAATACTGTATCTTATAAATTATCTCATAACACTGCTGTTTTCGCGGTCTTAAGCGAGTCCTGGCTATTTTCGGAATCACTGTTACGAAGGCAAAACAAAAATGAGCGTCTGCCTCACTCTCGCACGCCGCCCTACTTATTCTCACTATCTCTTAACAAGTGTAACACCCGCTTAACTTTCCGTATCTCTTCACTGTCATAACTCCTCACGCGTACCGTACAGCGCGTGTCATATGTTCGTCACAGAGACTGCTACAGCAAGTGTCACAACCCGGCTGAGGTACACGATAAGCCATGGTTTGTGACAGCTGTCGCGAACTTATGCACGAAGCGTCCACACAAAGCATAACTCTCTAGCCCTACTACTAAACAGTCTTACTTATTGTCAGCGCTTCCATAACACTAGCTCGGCTTTGCATATGTTTCCTTATATGACTGCACAGTTGGCTTGCTACTGTAACTATACAAAATCTCAAAAATTTTGATATCTCTTTATCTCTTCTCACAACTTATGCAAGCTCTTTTTCTCAACATCCCCCATCTGTAGCTGCCACTGGTAGCACAGACATTAGACAAGAGCTTGCTCAGCATCTTCTGTCGTGACACCATCCATCGCGAACTTGCCCATGCTGAAGGTAAACATACCCACTCCAGAAGCTTCTCCTCCTCGCAACATCCTGGCCCGTGTCAAAGGATTGCGAAACACCATGACCCACATGCATCTTCTGCCAATAGGTCCATGCTCCAAGTGCCCAATCACATGTAAGCGTCCAGCGTGACACAACTTACGAAAGTATTGTGCCCTGCTTTCTGTCATATCTGTCATGTAGTGCGATGGCACATGAATACAAGCCACCACTCGGCTGGCCAGCACTGCCAATGGCAACGCAATATCCAGCACTGCGAACCAGGGTGAGGTCACCACCGCGTCACACACCCCATACTTCTCCTTCCAGGCTCGATAATTGCCCGGTTGTAAAGCATTAAGGGCTTCGTGCCATTTCAACTGCGGGTTCCAATCATTGTTCATAACCTTCAGGTGAGGCCATTCCAGCGACATAACCTTGCCAATGACACCTGTGCCAGCCCAAGGATCCCATACCTGTGTGATCTTCTCCCAAGTCACCTCGTGCGCCAAACGTCTGACCTCCTGAGGAACTGTCATCACCAACTCTAAGCCCCAATCCAGTTGACTGGCAATCTTCACCTGAGCTCTGCTCAATTGCGTCACGTCTCCTCTCTTCTGTACTTCCTCGGGGCTCATGGCCTGCACTGTGGACGTCTTGCGGAGACTTCTCGCGCGAGTGTGCTGCTCTGCACACTTCCTGCTCAAGATGGTACGATGGCCCTCATGCCAGAATCCTGGCATCACTTCTGTGATCACTCTGCTGAGCTCCTCCTGGTTTCCCCAGGCCACTCTGTCAGGAAGATCCCCCATGCTCCCTTCTTTCCTGAGCATCTGCCGCGATGTCAGCGCCTGCCATGGGTCTTCACGCCCCGGCTTCACTGCACGATGTGGACCCACGTCTGCAGGCAACAATACCACATCTGAGCCCAGCTTCTCTCTCAGCTGCAGCTCCATGGCAGCCATCTTGTCGACGATCGACGCGCTCACCTCGGCGGCAGCTGCCACCACGGTCCCACCTAAGCACTTGGGACATTGCCAATCCCCTTCAGGTACTCCATCCAGCGCTGGATTCAGACACCACGTGTGATAACCACGGTTACAGGTGTCACACAGCAACATGGCTGCCTCCCCATCTGTCCGCATGCACGCCTCACACGCGAGATGCTTGCTGGGGATGGCTGCACTGCAGTCGTACTGATCTTTCACTTGTAGGTGACATGGTGCAATGTTTTGCACTGTGCTCTTCTCCCGCAGCTTCGTGCTGTCCTCCAACACTACCACCCCATCTCTTTGCACCTTGACTATCTTTAGGATGGCTGGCTTGGTGGCCACCTCCATGCCAGAGCGCGGTTGTTGTCGTATATATACGAAATCGCCTGCCTTGAACTGGTGCGGCTTCGGCTCGTAGCTTCCACTCCTCCTGTGCTCGTACCGTAAGGTGTCGCGGTGCTGGGCGATCTCCAGGTTGCACCCTGCATGTACCATGAGCCTCTTCACGATAGCGGCTCGCTGTAACAAGTCATCAGCCAGTGTCTTCTCCTCCTGCTTCCCAAAGTCCAACTCGGGTCGAGCACGAAGATCCGGTGGCACCGTGGCTTCCTGAGCGAACAGCAAGGTGAATGGCGCCACTCCAGTCGACTGCTGCCTAGCCGCGTTGTAGCTGAGTACGAGTGACCAGAGCATCTCATCCCACTCGAAGTCCAGGCCCTTGTCGAGGGCCATCTTCTTGAAGCAAAACTTGAGGGTGCGTACCACCCGTTCAGTCAAGCCATTGCTCTCCGGGGAACTCGGTGAAGTCACTCTTCGGTCAATGAGACACTGCTTGCATAGAGCAGAGAACTCACCTTCAAACTCTGTGCCCCCATCCACCAAGCATTCTGCAGGCGCCCCAAACACGGATAGAACATGATTGCGAAATGCGCTGGCGATGGTGGCGGCCTCCTTATCGGGGATTGGAACACACACGACGAATCGCGTATAGTGCTCAATCATGACCAAGACGCGTTGGTTCCCAGCCTTCGTGATGCGTTTCGTAGGCCAAGCTAAATCCAGGGACCAGCGGTACATGAAGGACTTGATTTCCAGCGGCGTGAGACTCGCCTCCTCCCGTGCATAGTGCGTCTTCACCCTCTGGCAAGTCTGGCACTGAGTGACCACTGCTCGCACATCCTGTTTCATGCCTGCCCAGCAATGGCGTTGCCACAACAGGTTCAGTGTCCGCCTGATGCCCCAATGGCCGGTCCTCTCATGGTGCTCACGCACCAGCTGAATCCTGTCACAGGGCTTGGGCACCAGCAGCTCCTTACCACTGATGGTGACCATGTATAACTCGCCCATGAGCTCGTCCCAACGGTGACGCGCTGCTCTCTTCCTTACCCTGTGGTACTCCTCCTTGGGCACCTCCACTCTTCCTCCGGTCTTGACCCACGCGAGGCATAGCTCGTCCTCGTGTATATCGGGGTATCTTTCTCGGAGTGACTCCTGGTTGGTTACGCTGGCTAGCATGGCAACCATTCTCGTAGTGTCAGGCAGCTTAGGCAGCCTCATCTCTTTCTCCTTTGCCACTGGTGCCCATTCTGGGGCTGAGCTCGTCTCTGCTGGCTTGCCTCCAGGTCTTGAAAAGGCCTGCCGGTGACGTGCCTCATAGCCCGCGAGCTTCATGGAGGCCATCTTCCACTGTCTGCGACGTGGAACAGCGTCGGCGGTGCCTAGCCCCTGTGTACCTTTCTGCCCCTGGCTGCACATGCGTTGCAGTCGTTCTTCCCAGTCCTGATGGCTGAGACGTCGCGCGACTTGTTGGGTGTAGCCGCTGGAACTGGTGATCCACTCTGCTAGTTGTGCACGCACCGGCTCAGCCGTGTCCTCGGAGGTAACAGCCACCTTGGTGGATTTCGCGATAGGGATGGCAACTAGCGTGCCATGCTCCTCCTCCTCACTCTCCTCACTCTTCGGCAGTTTGGTCGTGCTGACCTCGGCAATCGCATACAATAGCTCCATTGCTCTTCGATCCATAGCAAGGCCAAGCACTCCTGCCAATTCTTCGTCCTTCATGCCATGCGCCGCGCGCAGCTCACCCGCGCTGTACCCCATGGCAATTGCCTTCTCGTCCAGGTTAACCTCTCTGGTTTTCCCCACTTCATCATCATCTCCTTTCCTTACCACTGTGCCTGCGCGAGGCGCGCGAAAAGCACGAGAGTTTTGCGTCGCCAAGATGGTTGGCAATACTCTCATAGGCTCCCCCACAACGTTGGCGGTGTAGTGAGGCTTCCTGTCTCCTGTGACAACCCTGCGCGGCTTCCAGCCTCGCTGCAAAATATCGCGCACGTATCTGTCTGGTGGTCTGTCCACCCGCTCCATCACCAGATTGAACTGCTGATTTTGAAACAGATTGCTCCAATATGCTCGTAGGCGATGCGCGTATGATCCCGCGCGCGCCGCGTCGAAGGACACCGGCTGGCCCACCACGCTGTTGATGATGGGAAACACCTCCTTCCTGATCTTCGAGTTCTCCCTGTGTGACAACGGAGAAACATTCTCTAGCACATATGCTGGCGGTCGCTGAGGCTGCAGCTGTTGCAGCGTGGAGAGGACTCGCACTGCCTGGTAGAACAGTCTGCTGTGCCTGCCCTCCAGACCAGCCAGCTTGCCAGCTGGTGACAGGTCCTGGCATGGATATCCACACACCATGACCCACTGTTCTCCACTCAATGCCCCTGCATGTACAAGGTCAATGAGGCTGGTGTCTTCGATGTTGCTGGGCAGTTGCTCCAAGTGGGCTGCCTCGGCACGAAACAAGTCAGGATGACGGCGACTGAGCGCCATGCACCTGGCCCTGGCTACCGTCTGGCTGGACTTCGAGATGTCCTGGTAGAGGTACTTGTTGACCTTAACTCCGCAGCGCAAGAGCATCTCTAGTCCAGCACACAGGCCCCCACACGGCTCGTAGCAGACCACGCCCTCTTCCCTGGCTTCCCGGAAGAAGCTCTTGTCAATCACTCTCGTGTCGATCTTCTTCGGCACTTTGAGCTTGCCACCCTCCATGGTCTCGTCGCCGTATATCGCCGGTGAGCCTCCAGAATGCATACCCCTGATTGGCCGGACCTGGCTGAGGGCATCCCAGGCGACTCGAGTCAACCTGCCCGAGCACCTGGCCACTTCCGGGTGGTCAGTGTCAAACATGACCCCCTTGTTGCACTCCAGCTCTTCTTGGTAGTGCAAGTCAAACAGTCGATGGACTGCGCTGGTCCCCAGCTGCTCCCTGACCATGTTCTCGCAGTAGTTGGCCACCTGGGCTTCTGGGCTTACTTCGGGACCAAGTGGTGGCTCCCTGGTCACTTCCAAGCAAATGGTGTCTGTGAAGCAGCGCGTTAGCCTCTCGGCACGCCCCGCTTCCCTGGCTCGGTCCCCTTCACGGTCCAAACGGGCACCAGTCTCGTCTGCGGTGCTGGGCAGTGGGTACCTGGATGGCACATCCGCGTTCTCATTCTTCGGACCTGGTCGGTACTGGACCGTGAACTCAAACTCCTGGAGGCTGATGGCCCAGCGTAGGTATTGACCCTGTAGGTCCCCCTTCTCCATGAGTGTTGTGAGCGGCGAATGGTCGGTAATCAGCGTGAAGTGGATCCCGTGCAGGTACTGTCGTAATGTGCGGATGGCCCACACCACTGCCAGCATCTCACCCTGGAAGCTCGCGTACTGTCTCTCGGTCTTCGACAGCGAGCGGCTGATGACCACACAGATGTGCTCTACGCCATTCTCGTCCTTCTGACCCAGCACTGCGCCAATGCCATGGTTGCTCCAGTCCGTGTAGAGGAAGATGGGCCTGCTGTAATCAATGGGCTTCAAACATCTCCCCGAACATAAGGCGTCCTTTAATGCCTGCAATGCCTGGTCCTGCTCCTTCCCCCAAGCTTCCTTACTTGACATCCAACACTTCCTTTCTGAGCAGGTCGTTCAATGGTCGTGCCATCTCTGAGTAGTTGGGTCCCATGGGCTCCCCCACCAGACCTTTGTAATAGTTCATGAGTCCAAGGATGGAGCGCACTCCAGTTTTATCCTCGGGCTTGGGCAGCTCTTGGATGGCCTTGCACTTGATATCCTGAGCGCCAATGGTGTTATAGCCGATGCGGTAGCCCAAGAAGTCCACCGTGGCTGACCCGAAGGTCGACTTGCCCGAATGCAGGCGTATCCCTGCATCCCCCAAAGTGCGAAGCACAGCTTCCACATCCTTGATGTGCTGCTCAGCGGTGTCTGAGTATATGCACACGTCATCGACGTACGCCACCGTGCAGTGTTGCAGGTGACGCAGCTCGTAGTCCATGATCCTGATGAAGGCTGCGGTCGCTCCAGCTGCTCCAAACGGCATGGATGTGTAGCGATAAAGCTGGTTGCCCCACCAGAACGCTGTCTTGTCCCTGTCCTCCTCAGTAGTCATGGGGATCTGGTGGAACGCCTTAGTCGCGTCCAGGGTAGTCTTGAACTTGGCCTTGGCCACGCGCTGGTAGAGCTCTTCTGGACGATGTGGTAACGTGTTATCCTTCAGCGACAACCGGTTCGTGTTCCGGAGGTCGACGCAGAACCTCGTCGAGGTCCACTGTCCAGTGTCGTGATCCTTCTTCCCCGCGACCACCACGTTGCTGGCGTGTCTGCAGTGCTGCGAAGCCGGCTCGATGAAGCCATATTCCAGCAGTTCCTTGCAGTGCAGGTCGATGATCTCCTGCTCTCCCGGGCTGTATTTCCTCGGTCGCTGATAAGCTACAGTAATCACTCAGTTATAAGGAACTCCTATGCTAAGGAACCAGTCAGC
>LGRX02015989.1:0-15134 GCA_001247695.2 Cymbomonas tetramitiformis | reverse complement strand
CAGGTTCACAGTCGCATGATCCACTTGGCAGGTTCACAGTCGTATGATCAACTTGGCAGGTTCATAGTCGCATTTTGTTATAGCGACCGAGGTGAAGGCACATTTGCTCTCATGGCCGGTATCGAGGTGCATGGCGCTTTGTTAATTAGTTCATTACATGAATCCATTACACGCACAGCCTCCTGTCGTGACTTATGTAAGTGTTTGCTGCTCTCATGCCCAATTCAAAGCCACCTGCTGTTCCCGGAACCCGCACAGACCTGCTGGCTGCTCCACCAGCCTCGACAGCGCACGGTGCCCTACAGAACTTTCGTGAAAGTGATTTCCGGACGCTTCCGAGAGAGTTGGGTACTTTGGTCTGCCGTATTTACTGGCTGTTACAAAATCGCATGCTGCCTGGACCTACCTAGTTCAGCCCTGATGACGTGTGCTGAGGTGTGCCCGGAGTTGCGATGGCGCTGTGGACGATTCCGATCTGGTGAAGGTGAGCGATGTTGGGGATTGCAGAGACCGTGGCGGCATTGCCTGCAGAAGTGGTGGGACACCGTTGGTGGTTGCATCAGCCTTGTGTGCCACCAGGTACAGTGGCCCAAAAGCCAAGTGTAGGAGTAGGAGATGTTCTGTGAATGATCGTCACTCCTTTTCCTGCCACCCTTTCTCGCGGCCACTGAGGGAGCCACTGAGGAGAGCCACTGAGCAGCTTATGTGGACCATGGATAGATACGCACACCCACGGCAAGGGGGTCTCTTGGCAGAGGAAATGAGTCTGCGTGGTGATGCGCGCAGGGGGCATGAGCGGATGTGAGACCCAGCGCGTGGAGGCGGCGCTGGAGGAGGCGCAGCAGTGCTTCCGCGCCATCCGGTCCATCAACAGCCAGGCCTTGGGTGTCATGGAGGTGCGCGCTGGGAGCACGGTCACAGGACGGCGCACGCTCTGTCAGAGCAGCTAGCTGCCCCCCCTTATGGGCACCCCGAGGCAAGCTTTGAGATTGTTGGTTCAGGTCTTGATGAGATATCACAACATAAGCGCGCTGCTAGTGGCATTGTATACACCCTTGGGTGGCTTATCCTTGGACCGATTCCGTTGGCACCATGTAGCCAGAGAAGATCGGCCGCACTGTGTACCCATACCCAGGTTCAAGGATTCAGCACACACTTCTAGACACTTATCGGGATGTCCCGGATTTTCCGGAGCTCGCTGGTGGAGAACGGGACCCCCGAAGCCTCACTGGGCCACTTCAGTGCCTCCGCGGCTTCACTGCCTGCGCACTGATGCTCTGCCTTTGAAGCTGGTCCACCTCTGCCCCATATGGTCGAGCCATCTCCCCACCACCAAGCCTGCACCCAGAACCACCACCCTGCTTCCTGCTTGCCCCAAAGCCTGGTCTCAAGAAAGCTTGCCCATCCGCAACATGTCCAATGTCCCAAAGGACACCCGCCTTGCTTTCAAACGTGCTGATTGTTATTCCATAGTCTGTTTTGAGGGCGAGTCGCGCTTCGCGTTGCTTATCCCCTATTTAGCGCTCCTTCGCATCCCCTGCTGCCTCCACGTATCTATCGTGCACCTCTTGTATTTTCCTTGTACTAATTTTTCTTTCATTCGGTCCGTAGCAGTACGGTGTCTCCTCGTCTCTCCTTTGTAGTTTCCGTTCCCCGTTGCACTCTTTATGTCCTGGTCCGGGTTCGTCTCCCTAGCTTGAATGTGTTGTTTTGTTACTTGGGGCCAATGTGTGTGGGTGTGCTTGGGGTTTCCCGCAAATGTTTCTGTAGGGGCCTTGTTTTGGGGGGGTTGCTCTTGGTTTTCGTGTCCATCTCTATTCCACATTTCTCCTGTGGTGGTTTCTTATGCGCCTGCCTTGCGTTTGCCAGGTATATTTGTATCATTATATTTGTATCGTTACATTTGTGCACCATTAATCCTCCATGGGGTGACCCCCCCTTTTCCACCCCTTTCGAAATTGTGTTATCGTCGTGTCCATTTCCATCGGGTTTGCTTGGTAGTATCTCCGTTTTGACCGTCGCTGGCGAAGCTTTGGGCTCTCCACCTAGGGATTCCCCCATGCTCGCCTCCATTGGGTCCTGGTGGTGTGACCACTTGGCAGCTCGGTCTTCTTGTTCCCTCGCATGTTGAGTTGGTCCCATCCTCTTGTACCCTTCATCGTTTCCATTTGTCAACCCGGTTTCCCTTCTTTGTACGCCATCCCATTATATATTCGTGGCTCAACTTTTTTATGGTTCCTGTCGGAAGGCGTGCCAACAGGTGCCTCAGAATCTCTAAGACCATTTCTCCTTCTTTGGTGTGAAGTTTCTCAATCTTTCTGGCCAGTCTGTCCGCTCAATTCTCACTAGCCCGGTTACGATGTAGTGAGTGCGTGGTTCTGTGGGTTTTTGTACTACTCATGTTTAGTATTTTGTTTGTCGTCAAGGACCAATGGTTCTCTGGCCGTTTCGCATAATGTGGTTGGTTATGGCAATCGTACGGGAAGAGCTGTTTCATGTAACGTTATTTTCGCTTTGTATGTCGTCGTGTGCCGTCTATCCCCTTTTTGGCTGAGTGCGCTTATCGGCGGTGCTTTTCACCCGTCCGCCATGATTAGTTACTTAAGGTCTGAGTAGTTGAGAAAACGCTTCACCTTAGTAAAGTTCGGCACTTTCGAGGCCTACACGGTTCCTTTCTGCAATAACACTGTCACCATGCATACCTTCCCTTGTAGTGGTAGCTGTTTTTCCGGGTCCCTTTCCTCCTCGTCCGTTCATCTTTGGTATTCGGTTTTCTCATCCTTCCCTCTATTTCGGCCTCTGTAAGCGTTTGTGTCGCGTTCGTGAGTTGTTTCATTATTGGCCGGGTTGGCTTGTCGAGTTTCATGAGGTGGTTCCCCACTCCGCGTAAGCAAACTGCACATTCGTTTTATGGTATTCAACTTCCTGAGGCGTCTTCATTTTGTTCCTCTTCTTGGTTTGGTTCCATCGTCGAGCGCCCTCTTCTGTTAAAATGGTATTCTAGTAGCCCTCGTGTCGACCTGCTGAGGTGCGTAGATTGTTTTCTCGGGTCTTGTAGATTATGTGGGTTCCCTTGTTTTCCCCACCTTGCACTGCCTTTGCCCTTGAATTCGGCATGAACCTCGTAATGATAGTGATGCCATGCTCAAGGGCAGAACCAGCCGTTGGATATACACCCGGCTCACTTGCTTCTTCGGAGGCTTGGTCATATCCTCGAGCAGAGTGGTAGAAAAGCGGGGGTGGAGTGGATGGAGCATCTGGATCGCTTCGCGCGGGCCATCGGCACGAAAAGCGGCAGCACTTTCCGCCTCCCGTTGCACAACATTCCAGCCCCTGCAGGCGATTCTCCCATCTCCGATGGTGGTGTGGGGATGGAGGCATATTCCTCCGAGGGAGATGCCTCAGTCGGGAGTGTGCCTAGACCGCTCACATGAAAAGAATTTCATGCTGCCTTTGAGCATGGCGTCACTGTCGTCACGAGGTTCATGCCTGGGCCTGTGAATATTTCCGGGCGAATATGGCTTGTACCGAGTGCATTCCCACTCCATATTCCACATTTTCTTCTCTTGTGAGTACCTCTGGCGTTCCATCTACCTGCAAGTCATTTTGAGTTCATTCCGCGGTCTGCTTTCCACGGCTTGCATCACCTCTTGCGTATATATTCCCAGCTGGATTCCATGTCATACTTTTCCTAGGATCGTTGTTTTGAGTGAGTACTCCTTTCGCGGTTGGGTGAGTGGTGCTTATATTGTGCTATCAAGCGGCACGGTGGCCTCCATTTCTTTTTGTTCCAGTTTCCCACCATGGTCGGATCACCCCAGGTATTTGTACGTTTCCTCCAGTTTCGTGGCTCGCAGCACCTCGTGGTGTTTCCTGCCGCATTGCAGTTTCCCGTGTTGTTCCGTTATTTTTTTCATTTGGCCTTGTGTGTGACTCCCGTTATGGCTGACTTTGCATGGTTTGTGCGAAGGCCGCTCCATTCCCTGACTGCCATCGCTTTGCATAATTGTGTTTGCATTCCCGACACCTGTCATGTCAGGAGTATGAGGTCGTCCACGAAGGCTCCTAAGGTTGTTTGCAGTGGCCCTACATGCTCCGTGCCCGCGGCATATTTAGGTTGGGACCCATGCTCCCCGGCTTCCAGCCACCCAAGCAGTGGTCACCAGGTATAGTATGAACAAGAGGTGACTCATGCTAGTCTTCTTCTTGTCGGGACGAGGTGTGGATATATTCTGCCTTGGCCCTCATCCGCATTACCTCTTCGTCGGTAGTACCAGTATGTCTCATACTGCCTGCACTAGTTTCTGGGGTACGCCACGGTACTCGGCAGTTTGCCGTGGTCCACAGAGCCGTATGCATTCCCAAAGTCACTTTAGCCTGCATGCGGCGCCTGCCGTGAGATATTGGCGCCTCCTATGCGGCAAATTAAAAAAAGGACTTTCTGGCGGGTGCTGCCTCTTGAGGAATAAGGCAGACTAGTTTGCTTTCTGTGCAAGGAGAGGCAGGGTGGGTTGAACGCCTTGCCCTGTGTCCTCCCTTGATCTCTGCGGGGAGCGCCTCGGTGCCTGCTTCTGGTTTTTGCTTGCATGCATCTTCCATTGTCAGATCATTGGTTTGCATTCATCGACCCACAGGTTCCATCCATTCATCAACTGTGAAGCCGCCGGGGTGCATGCCGGCAGGAATCGCTCACTCCGTTACCCAGAACTCAGCATGCATTGAGTTGCGTGAAGTTGCGCAGTCTCGCGTGTTTGGCAGTGATTGGTACATACATACATCCATTCATGCTACTTTGCATTTGCTTAGAGGTGTGAGCGTGTGTGTCAGTGGTATCTTGGCACAGCCCCGCCCTGTTCTTGAATGCTTCTCACATCCGTTGGGATGATGGTGGGCTGGCTTTTGTAAGCGGGCCTCATGCCGCTCTGTGTGCGTGAGAGAGAGAGAGAGAGGCTTATGTATGTTTACAGCGTAAGTTGTGTGTATATACTTGCCGGATGCACGCACATTCTGTGGTGACGGACCTAGCATCATACCAAGGCAAAGTATCATCACACCACGGACATGGCAAGTAACATGGCTGGTCAGATCGTAAGAGAAGGTGGCTGTCCAGCCTGGAGAAATGTAGGGACTGGAGTTCGTAATTCTCCAATTCTCGGCGATGTCGGAGACCGCCTCTTGTTTGGCTGAGCTCGTGGAGGGTGCGGCTGGGCAGGTGCCGGAGCCGGTGCCGGCGATGTCGGAGACTGCCTCTTGTTTGGCTGAGCTCGTGGAGGGTGCGGCTGGGCAGGTGCCGGAGGAGCACTCTGCCAACCTGCCCGGCACGGTGAGAGCCGTGCTGGGGGAGCAGCTGCATCGCTACCTCACCGCAGAGCCCTTCTTCCCGGATCTGCTTCTGGACAAGCTCAGAGTGGTCGATGCCCCACCGGCCGGATCTCCAGGCGCTCTCTTGCGCCCTGTGTAAACTCCTCGCAGGAGATGGAAATGGGATTATCCAAAAGCGGTGTAAAACCTTCGGTGTTGGAGGGGCCTTGGTCGTCACGTGCATGACATCTGCGCATGATGACATCATTGCGCGTGATGACATCGGTGCGCATGTGCCATTGCGCCACACTGACACCATTGGATCATCTGCGCTGCACTCAGAGGATCGGATCATCGGCTCGCCCGCGTTGCACTGAGATCATCGGATTGTCTGCGCAGCACTGAGATCATCGGATTGTCTGCGCAGCACTGAGATCATCGGATTGCTCCAGCACGGAGAGATCATCGGATTGTTCTGCGCAGCACTGAGATCATCGGATTGTCTGCGCAGCACTGAGATCATCGGATTGTCTGCGCTGCACTGAGATCATCGGATTGTCTGCGCAGCACTGAGATCATCGGATTGTCTGCGCAGCACTGAGATCATCGGATTGTCTGCGCAGCACGGAGATCATCGGATTGTCTGCGCAGCACTGAGATCATCGGATTGTCTGCGCAGCACTGAGATCATCGGATTGTCTGCGCAGCACTGAGATCATCGGATTGTCTGCGCAGCACTGAGATCATCGGATTGTCTGCGCAGCACTAAGATCATCGGATCATCGGTGCTTCATTTTGAATGGCATCACGGACCACGCTCAGAGCTGATGCTTCGCCGCTGCCTCCCCCTTCGTGTGCTCGGAGTCATGCTTGGTGACTGCTTAGCGCGTGTGTTACAGGGATGGGAAGGCCGGCGGGAGAAGGAGGAGGAGGGAAGGGCGGGGCCGTCCACTGCGCGGCTGGCACGTGACCTCTCGGATCAGCTGGAAATGGCCTGCAGCATCTGGGGGCTCGAGGCAGCGGCGCCTGCAGGCGAGGACCAGGCGGCTGCCCAGGCTAGCACATGGCGGGCGCGTGCAAGCAGCGAGGACCGCGCCTCCAACGCTGCCACGTGGCGCACACGAGCCGAAACCCTACTTACACAAATCAAGGTGTGGCCACACTGCACGATGGCGCTTCTTCAGCCAATTTGTAAGGAGAGAAAGTCCGGTAGCCTGAGAGCTTCGGGCGCAGAGGTGCCCGCGGTTGTGCTTTAGAGGCGTGTGTAGAACTTTTGTGGGGAGGCGGAGTTGCCCGCTGTTGTGCCCTGGATGCGGTTGCAGGGCCGATACAGGCGCGCGTGGAGGCAGCTGATCGAGGCCCGGGGGAGCGGAGCAGGTACGGAGGCCCTCGCTGGGGCAGACCAAGCTAGAGGCGTTAAAGATCGAGCACAACCGCGATGTAGGACTGGCTGTGGTTGAGGCGTACAGTCGGGTGCTTGAGAGCCTCGCCGCGTGCATTATATCCCGTGTCCGCGCCCTCCTCTTCATCAATTCTCAGGTACGATCCCCACCGTCCATATTCAAGAAAAAGTCACATGCGACGCTACGAAAGGGAGGTCAGGTTGCATGCATCGCCATCCTCCCTGCCCGCCATGCGACAAGGCAGGAGCTGTCACCCGGCTGCTGCCACGTGCAGATTGGAAGCTCTGAAACTGTGAAAAAAGGAGGCATGATCTGCACTGTAGGACACACGGCACGAGAGGTGCGCCGCCGCGTAGACACGACATGACCTACATCGCAGCCGTGAACGCGAATATATCTACTTCGTAACACAAATCTCTTCGCCACAGCATCCATCATTACGCAATCGATGCGCTGCTCCCAAGCACTGTACATGGAACAGCCGTTTAGATTGTTTGGCTGATCAATGGCCTTCGCCACCCGATGAAGGCCTTAGGTGATCAACTGAACGCACTGCACTATCCAGTGGTCAGTGGGAATTCTGAGCGTGTTCAAGTGCGGTCGCCACCATCCATCATGTGAAGAACCGGTCAAGATGTCTGATTAGTTTTGGCAAGGAAGTGGTCTGACGAGTATTGTAAAATGCTCGGGGCAGGCGGCCATGTTGGCGCAGTGCAAGCAAAGGCGCGTCGAGGAGGAAGCAGGCAACAGCAGCAGGACCCTCGGAGGGCAGGACCCCCTCTCTCGAGGTTTCCTCGCTGATCTCGGGCCGTCACCCGCAGGTGATGCCACCGCATGATTGGGTCCCTCCTCTCCTTGAGGAACTTCTCTCGCCAAAGCCGCCATTTTATGCCTCCTCCCCCAGCCGACACTGTGAAGACAACTGAAGAGCTGTGGCGCAGGACAGGTGGGGTGACAAGTGGATGGCTGGGATGCACCCGCTTGGACGATGGCAGGATGTATCATGCAGCTGTTCTGATGCTGCTTAGGGTGGGTAGGGATTGGTGGAGGTAAAAGGTCTCGAGGTATGGGACAGTGCGACCGTGGTCAGAGGGCGTCACAGTGTTTATGTCCCTTTTTTGACGGAGCATGTGGCAGTGACAGACTAGTCTGACCGACTGCATGGCGCACCGCTTTGCAGAGATGCGAGGAAATCTAGTAGTGCCGGGCAGACATGACGCCGACGTGCTCGGTGTCCCTCACGGCAGCATGCGGTGCATTGCAGGAACATTGGAGCTCTCCCAAAGGCGGTCTCAGAGCTGGCCGGATTTCCGTTCTGACGGCCTCATCGAGATGTCCGTGCAAGCGCCCCTGTCGGCATCTCCCAAGCAGCAGCCCACCTACATCTATGGCCTGTCCAATGAAAAGGTGCGGAAGGCCTATTCACTGCCGTCTGTTTGTTATGGCACGATCGGATTATTACTGGTTGAACATTCCATCCTGCCGATCTCTGCTAATATGCTAATATGATCGACGCGCGGGATTCACTTCTTTGATGGCTGCGCGACGCTTTTGCAGGATCAGTGCCATCCAGGCCTACCAGATGAACTCGTCAAAAGATGTGGTGACGATGTGCGGCATCAGTTCTCGGATGACGAGGAGGAGGAGGAGGAGGAGGAAGATAACAGTAGTACAGGCAGCACTGTGAGCAGCAGGGAATCGTCCATCAGCAATGAAGCGATGAATCTTACCTTAAATGGTGATCTGCAGCCAACAAGGCATAAAAGGACATTAAGTGATGGGCTGCCTCCCCTCATTGAGCTATAGCTCTCCATTTTTCACGATGGAGATCCCCCCTTACTGCACAGCACCGATTGATGTTCAAGTTGTTCAGGATGCATTGGCGTTAACGCCGTTCTTTGTGATCAACACACGCATGATAAAGATATGAGGAACTGCTACCTAGATAATGTGCGTTCGTATGAGTGGCGCACCCACAGCAGAAGTGTGTGGGCACGCAGTCATCCTACAGTAGCTCCTTTGACTGGATCCGCCATATATCGGCGACCGGCATCTGGCCATCGATTTTGCATCTGGAATACACAAATATTAGATGGTCAAACCCGAATATTTACTGACATGTGTATTAATATTTATGGCTCAACCCCCATCCAGAAATGTGACGTCGAACTTGGTGCAAGTCTGCTTGGTGACTATGAAACATATATATACCCGAGAACGTGGGTGAATGTATTTTGTATGAGGCAGACTTCAATGAGTGGATAGACGAGGACTCGGCTAGCGATGACCAAACCTACATGTAATAAGTGCAATAATTTCGCATTGAACACAATACGGCACGGGTACGGCACCTTACCGGAAGTATCGATACGGGGAAATGCATATTTAAATAAGGGAAGAGAAATGTTTGAATATATGAAACGCGCCATAGTGAACAAACAAACAAATGTGGTTAAGTAAATAATTCCATATCGACCTGGGCTTGAAGCAAACAAAGTTTAAAATCAATTGAACACGACATAATTAAGATGTTTCGTCGCGATGGGGTCGGATCGTGCATTTCAACGGCGTCCCTCGGAAGTCGGATGGAACTCGAGTTATAATTCACGTGATCTATTGGTTTCATTCGGGAACGACTATGACTTGCACCGCATATAATATGGTTTGTCGGATGTCGCATCTGGTCGACACGCTGGTAGTGTTCTGGTGTACCAGCTACGCATCGGTCTGCCGTTGCGTCGATCATCTGATCGAGTTCTGGCATTGCATCACATCCGCAACGAGAAGCGATACATGGCATGACCTTACGCAGGGATGTGGAACTGGATACCTATACCCAGTTGAGGTAACCATGGTTCGTGACGAATAACGGAATCAGCGAAGTGCATGACTGACGCGACAAACCGAATGCGCGATGGTGACAACTTTTGGCGGCCGCGGATGACGAAACACAATAGCTTTGATGATTGATTCACAACATTGCCGGGTTTAATGCACAATAACGTTAAGAATACCCACTGGACGATAAGTGCCTTGTCAATCGTATAACACAGCATAACAGCGAGCACGCGGGTACAAATCGTACAATGTGTACAATGTGTGGTGGTAAACCAGAGTGGTGATTACTGTGATTTACAGCATATACTAGCGACCACGCAGGCACGCCTAAAGCATAACAAAATGCATAGAGCACGCATTATGCACGAAGATGTTTTACTTCTACGTTAAATATGTGTACAGCAAACAATATACGTTCTAATCGATACGGGTTTGCTTCATCGATTCGTATTATGAAATCTATGGCGGGGTCTCTTGCTGTCTTGCATGCACTTAGTCCAACGTGCAAGTGATTCTGTCGACCTGTCTTTCGGAATAAACGTTGCTTTCACAAACATGTGCTCCCCCTTGGTCTTAGAGTTTATCACAGCATACCACATTACGGAGTCTTCGTATTCGTTGTGGCTAAACTTGTATGCCCTTCCATCAACGCACACCTTGCTCCACCACGTATTTCGAACTGCTGGCGCATTCCTCTACTTCAACTAACTGATATGCAGGAGGAATGCGCAGAAGTCGCGAAATATCTCAGCGGGGAAAATAAAAGCAACGTCGCTCGTCATACTTACAGTCGTAGGAGGTGCACAAACGAAACTAGCGTTGCTAGCAACTCAAGCGTGTTTTTGTGTCAAAGAAGTCCAGCCCCTTGATGTTTGGGAAATCTTTGACGTTTTCGATGTTCGCGTTGTCCACCCTCACAAACTCAAAGCCCTTGAAACGTTGCGTAACCGAAGCCCTTCTTTGAAGTTGCGATTCATATATATTCGAAGCTCCAGACGGTTTAAAATGTTTGAGCCCGCAGCGAAAGGGACCACGATGGTGCTGCCGTTGACCTTCGTTGGGTTCAACGACCTGTTTTTTTAACATTCAGTAGGCTAAAGATTTACTCCACGCATCAACGTTTTCGCGCGAGGTGACAGGAGACTGAATACTGCGATACATGGGGTCGTCCTACATCTCGCTGGTGACATTGAAAAGCGGTAAGTATTGCTGGAGAAATGTTTTGAGGCTTCCAGGACTTTTCAGGATCGCAGAGCGAAATTTGTCGTCCGCGTACTTTGTTTTGGAAGTCGCGGTGTTGCACACTTTGCAACGCTTGTTTCCTTCGGGTAGCGGCTGGTGTCCATGATCTTTCCGTTATTGCCGTTTCTACGACATGTTTTTTTTCACCGATCGGTACGCAGATTGGCTACGCAATATCCGTAGTATGGATGTGAACTGCAGTTCGTAAGCACTGTAGAGACCGTTAATGTTGTGAAAAGAACATTATTTTTTGGATATCCATTCCTTAATCTTGTGTTAAACCCCTTGATCATGTGAGTATGACATCGTCAGTGGGAATATGCCGCGGTCAATAGTGTCACAGCGATCACGTCGCGCGCAATAAGATGTGCAACCGGTGTCGCTGGGGATGATAGAAAACCAGCAGTTCCGAGCCCGCTACTTACAGTGGATCATTGAGCATCGTATCAAATATCGGGCCGTGACTCGAATCATATCGATGACCAGAATTCACCGGTGAGACATCGGATACACTGACGGACTTCCATCGTGATGTATGTAATTCAGTATGGAAGGTGAATTCCCTGCTATATATTGGTATATACAAATATCCTGGGTCCCCACGCACCTCGGTCAATACTTTGGGTAAGAGTCGGAACGTCACCCAAACTGAGGTTGAAAACTACGTTTTAAACTCAGAAAATTAACGGTCGAAGAAGTCTCGCTACGAGGTGCCGTAAGCGGCGAATAACGTGCCCCTAAAACGTTAAAAACAAATCCCAAGTGCTGGTTAAAGTTCAGTTTCTCATAAACTTTGGATAAAATCTCAGGGGGGCTGCGGCATAAGTGTGTTTTCCCGCTGCCGTCAGCGGCTATTTACTTCAGGGAAATAAAGCGCGCGGAAACTCACGGTTCTCGAAGTAAAACGTGTACAGAACGCAATATATCGAGGATGAATAACCCGCATCCCCGACGCCAAAATTCGTCCCTTCCATACATATTTAAAACATTTCACGATTTGTACGATGGGTTTTGTGTTCTCGTACGGGTTGCCAGGAAGCGGTTACTCGGACTCGGGCGGACGCATACGTCGCATGGCGCATAATGCCGACTGGGTCTCTCAAATAAACGAAGGCCGACCTCGGTAACACATTGGTGGTGCTCTCTTTGTCGGAAAAACGAACGCCGTGGTCCTGCACGGTTACGCATTCCTGAATATCAGTCTGATACGCAATTTTGCTTGACGAAAAATGGGTAAGGTGCAGTGAATTGCGTGCACCTTGAAATGCATCTTCGCTTCTCGAAGGGAAAGAATCCATGCACAACAATTCCGTTGGCGGCGCCATCGTGATCACAACTGCAATCGCGCGATTGTACTCGGCAATTACCGACTGCTACTGCTGATGTGATAGCTACGTGTGGCTATTGTAATAGGTACTTCTAGGTTCTAGCATCATACGTATTGATATTGTCACGATAGCTACTGCTGTGATTTGCACAACAGTCGCCGACCCCTTTAACTACTAGCATGCATACTGTCGCCCCCATATAAATGCAATTACTATACATTCAAGCCTTTTGTGACGAAAAGATGAGCTACACACTGACACCACTGGTTGCGACCTTCGGTAAAAGTATTCACAGTAGTTCATTCCTTATCATCTATACTATACGACGACTATTTGTTTCCCTCAGTTGTGTAAAAATCGTGCTTAGGTGCGCTGGCCATTGGCAGTCGAGTGCCCTCTTCTCCTCGTCCGGCACATGTGTAACCGCCACGGCAACAGAGACATCCCGCCAGTCTCCAAGCTTAATGCATGCGTATCCTTCCCAAGCGCCATCGTTGAAAAAACCGTGATCAGGCATGCGTTCAAACTCGGCACGATTTTATCCCCATCCACGCAATTCACCAGGAGCGGTCCCAATCCTCCGATGGTTTGCCAAATGCGATGCGTGTTCCCGTTTGTCGGTATTGTGTGTGTATTGTATGTAGTGGTTGCATCGGCACGTGGGCTGTTAATTCACATGCCACATTGCGGATAGTATACTGTTTCTTGCGCAAAACGCATTTGGATTATTTTCTTGTGTTGGGTGTGATTATAGTCGGTGATTTGTTTGGGTGTTGCAGCTAATTCCGTCGTATTTGTCGACATGTTATTTTGATGTTTTAAAAGGAAGACATCGCGCGCAGGTAAGTATATGCCATACGCACGTTCATGTATACTCACGTATGATATTAATTGCGATAATAAAAAAATGGTCACTCTCTCTCGTCCGAGCAAGGCCCTGAACTCAACGAATTGAATGCGTGCGCACTCCTTAATCTACGCCAGAGCATACCGTGCAGATATATCTTAACATTGTTGACAGCTACTGCCCGAAACTTACACTGGCACATTGCAAACTGAATGTACAGTGCATCAGATCTGAGCATTGACAATACATGCATGGCACACAACAGCCCATCCGAACCTTACCTCCTACCCATCTATGTGTTTCGGAATAAGGCGTTCATAATCTAGGGAAAATAAATATACGGTACACAATAATTCCAGAGTGTTATGCTTTGAGCCACTTTGACTAAGTGGTCATAATTTAATGGCTTTTTCAGCTGGTGACACGTATACTGAGATTCGCTCAGGGCAATACAACTCTGGTATGCAACCGATCTTACACATTTACTTGAATATGTGACTGTGAAAATGATACCTAACTAACTGGAAGCAAGATCGTGCAACGCTGTACGATCATATGAGTCACCCTAAAGGGGCAGTGTAAGTGCCCCGTTAATAACAGCTGGTCCAAGAATATCACGTCTGAATGGAAACTGGACAAAGACGTCGAACTGAATATCGCAGCGTGTAATCCAAGTAAGAGACTGCAATGCCGAGGTGTGAAAGTGTGTTGAAGCTCTAAGGGTATGAGATATATCAAAGGCCAACAATTGGTCTGTAAATCCCCTTCCAATTCACTGCCTGAAAGCTCACCTGGATGCCACACTGCCTGGATAACACCTGGAAGAGAGCCGTAAAACTATACAAGGGGTTAGTGCCGATCGCAAATTGCGTCTAAGAAGTGAACTTCTTTGTAGCTACTGCTGTGACTGCGGTGGGTGGTGCCACGGTCATCTTGGTCAAGGCTTGGGAGCCGCCAGGCACTCCGTCCTTACTTGACATCATGATGATTTCAGACGCTTCCTGATCCGGATTGACAAATTTCCGGTAGAAGTAGTAGCTTAAGATGAGGCATACATTGCTGCAGAACAGGATCAGTGCAAGGGCAATGAGGCCTTGGCGGAGGCCATCCTCATCCTTGGGGGTTCCCACGGGCGAGGTCTGGGGTGGGAAAGGAAGTGCTTTCGGGGACTGGGCGAGCTTTCGAATGGGGGATTCAAGGGTGGGAGAGGGGGAGGATTAGGAGGATTAGAGGGCAATGGCGGTGGAGGCTGTGAGGGCGGTCGTGGACGGAGGCAGTGAAAATGCTGAAAAAGGCGAAGGGGGCAGGGAGGGCTTGGGTTTGGGGGATGGGGGATGGGGAGGAGGCAGGTGGTAGTGAGGAGGTTGTGGAGAGGCATGGGTGGTGATGGAGGTTCAAGAGGGGGCGGAGAGGGTGGTGGTGCCAAGAGGCGAGGCGGAAAAGGGGGTGAGCGGGCATGGCGGAGCGGTGGTGGTGGTGGTGGTGGTGGCTGTGGGGCGGTGGTGAGCTGGGTCGAGGCGGTGGTCGCGGACAGTGGAAGATTGAGTGAGGCGTGGAGGCAGTGGCGGCGATGATGGCTGTGGGCGGAGGCATATGGTGGGGGATGAGGCGGGGGCGGAGGAGGACTGTTGAACCAGGTCGTGATGGTGCCACGAGAGCCCACCGCCCACAAGTGCACGTCGCCGTACTGTGTTATCCCCTCCAAGCTTATTCCACTCTGCAGCCCTTGATTGTACCTGCGGCGTCAGCCCAGCTATGCCTGAGCCCCTCTACTCAATGCATCCCACCACGCTGCTCACTCTTGTTCCCCCACTATCGAGCCATGAAAGGGTGCCCAAGGTACCAAGGCCCCTCCACTGCAGCCTAAGCCAGTGATGCCGCCTGATGCGCCACATCAGAAATGCCCATTGCAGTCCCGCAAAACGGAACCGCCAGGCCGCGTCTCACGAGACACACCCGCCGCCAGGCTATGTCAGACAGACCAGATACCGGGCCATACTATACCAGCCACATAGAAAGCCACGTCACCCTTCCCTTTCCTTCTAGGCTACGTGTTAGCTGCGTCAGGAAAACTCGGTGACAGTAGGTTCACTTGTACGGTCCTCGTGCACTATGACAGCAAGTCCTCGTGCACTGTGACAGCAGGTCCTCGCGCACTGTGACAGCAGGTCCTCG
>LGRX02015988.1:8446-54319 GCA_001247695.2 Cymbomonas tetramitiformis | reverse complement strand
GGTCGGCACGCTCCCCTTGATAATGTCGACAAGGGCGCGACGTCCATCTCGGTCAGCCGAAGAGTCCGTACCGCGAAGCCAGGTGTCCGCCACGGAGTTGCGCTCCACGACGAGGGCCAACACGTCGTAGAGAAGCCCATTAACCTTCTCGATAACCAGAGAGGTGGGGGCGTCGAGGTCAAAGGGAGCCAAATCCAGCCCAGCGGACTGAAACTCGGTACGAAGCTGCACCACCAGCTCGGAGAGGCGGTCCGCGTCGTCAGTACCACGATAATGATGTTTCTTGGAACCAAGGATATCCTCGCAGATACCCTTGGCCCAAGCCCAATGTAATCTCCCCTTGTAGACCACGTCAACCGCGGCATGCTGGTCAACAAGGTGCTTCCGCAACGCGACAGCGGTGTCGGAGTTGCTGGAAGCAGCAGGGGGCACCACAGGCGGGGTGCTAGCGGTTGGGGTGTCCCGAACCGCATCTATAAGCCGTATCGAGGCGTCCAAATCGGAATCCTTCAATAGGCGCTTGCGAGCTCGTGTAGATGTCGCCATACTTCTGAAAGCCATAGAAAAGATGATGCGCGGTAGCACGTTTGGGTGTTTTGGCGGAAATGGAGCGAAGACGTAACGGCAGAACGTGCGGAGCGGCGAAAAGAGCGTGGGGCACTTGCAAATGTCGATGTGGTCGAAGGTGTCCGGAGCACCAGCCCAAAATACGTAAACCAGCGGGATCGGGGCAGGTAAAGTAACGCAAATGAACATTGCCAAAACCGAGCAATAGCAACGCGCGGTGCCCATGACTCGCAGCCGCAAGAGACGTCTACCGTAAAGTCATGTCCAAATCCTAGTCGCACCCAAACGCGCGAGTGCGCACCACCTCCTCAAGCGGCTGCTTAGCCAATCATGGCCAAGATAGCAAGTGGAATGAAAACGTGGATGGGGCCACGACCTACCGGAATATCCAAGTACACTAGATATCAGAAAGTCCCGTACTCGTGTGGATAAACTGTGTAAGATAAATAAACCCTAAGCTAGATATACCCGGAACGGTCTCGGACGGTCTCGAAGTCTAGCCTACCTGTGACACCGCGTGTGTCACAGTACGAACCTACAGATCAGGGCTGTTCCATTTATTGTCGCAAGGGGGGGGGTTAGGACATGCCCCTTGACCCCCCTGGGGCTGGACAAAAACACCTCTCCCAAAGCTGACAGCGCATCTCTCGACCCCACCCCCAGCGGACAAAAACGAAAACCTAACCCCTTGCGACAATTAATGGAACAGCCCTCAGTCAGCGTGCTCCAGTGTTTGTCCTAGGATCCGCTTAGGGGCCCCGACTGACCTACCGTGGCCGCTCATACAGATTTCAGCATCCTCTGGGACGTGGTTGTCGTTGTGTTGGGTGAGGGATGACCCTAGGTAACAAAGAGTCCTCATTTCCTGGAAGTGAGCTCTCATCGCCAAATTTTAGATTTCTTTGGTTACTGATTGAGTCCTCGTTTGTCAACAAGGACACTGCAACGAGGAAATTTTGACCTCGTGGACGTCACAAAGGAGGTTCACCTGATCTTCAACGACATTTACGCCAGTGCTGTTTCTTTGACGACGCCACACTCTCCGGGCCGAAGGTGGTGGATGCTTCGGCTCGGGTTTCTCCGCACGATGGTAAGCGCGCCCTCCTCGTGAGGTCACCAAGAGGCTTCTGCCTCCAGGACATCGGCCGCTCCGCCATCATGAGGAACTCTTAGGAATTTCTTTTGGGTCCTCTGACGACCCAGAGCCCTTAGTGGCGCAATTTGATGAATGTCTTAAGGCGATTACGGCTAGTGGAGCCGGATCTCTAGACGAGAAGGCCGCCAAGAGGCAGCTTCAGGCGGCACTAGAAGATCCGGAGTTTTACCGTGAAGTGATTACCTCCCTTCGCCTTGACACTGAGTTGGCGAAGGTGGGGATCGAGGAGATGTACACCCACATTCTCGAGGTGTGGTGGTGTGCGAACCCTAATGGCACCACCCGCCCCAAGGCTGCCGCTCCTATCCCGACGCACGCACCTGTCGGGTTAGCGTACGCAGGTGGGGAGCCGCGTGACGTCACGGAGTTCCTCGAAGAGTCGTTGCTCATATAGTCGGTGAGGCTTCTGCCCTTCTTGCCTCCCTTCGTCATGACGAGCGCGAGCATGCGCGAGACACACCGCCGCCACGGGATGATTTTCCCCGTCGGCATGGGGGCGGTGGTGTCAAGTTTTCGCCGTCAAAATGGCGTGACGAGCGGAACCGTCGGCCCGACGGGAAGTTTCATGGGCGCGACCGTCGAGTGGGATGGAAGCACCGCTTTGCGGCCTCCCCGCTCGCCAAAGGTGGAAATTGGTCGCAATCGCGTCCTACGCAAGCGGCACGGTGCATTTCCTTCCACTCTGCATCTTCGGCCTTCGTTCAGGAGTGCCCCCTGTGCCCTGGACACTTTCATGACACGGCACGTTGCCCGGAGGTGTGTGGTTCGTGTGATGTGGAGCTTCGTAATGCCGCCATGGACTTGGACGAGGTGGTTTCCGCTTTCCAGACGGCTTTCGACGACGAGAACGACAAGGAATTTGCTCACCTGTGCCACCAGCACGACCAGCCACTGGTGCGTGACGACTAGGGGCTTCCCAGGATTTCGCGAAATTTTTTGCGAAATATAGGTACCCCGGCGAAATCGAAAAATTTCGCGAAATTTGGGGCCCTTTTTGGCGAAATTTCACCCCCCACGGTAAATATGCCGAAATTCTCGAATTTACCGTCGCGGGCACCCTTAGCGTGCGTGTGAGACTGATAATGCCGCGCAGATTTTGAATGTCCAGTTTTGTTAGATATATTGTTCTGGCACTATATATCAGGTTACTCAGGCGAGGAGGTGCGTAAGATATTCACTGGCTAGATTCTTGCCCGGAGATCCTTGTTGCGTGAAAAGTTTGACTTAGTAGTTTCGAGTGTGAGAGTTGCAAAATCGCATGAAACCTAAAACCCTATCTTTAACACAAGGATCTCCGGGTGGGGGGTCTTTAACACAGGATGCCGCGGTGGGGGAAGAGGGTGCCACGGCGGGGGAGGAGGGTGCCCCGGCGGGGAAGGAGGATGCCGCGGGGGGGGGAGAGGATGCCACGGCGGAGAGGAGTGGTGCCCTGGCGGGGAAGGAGGATGCCGCGGTGGGGGGAGAGGATACCACGGCGGAGAGGAGGGTGCCCCTGGCGAGGAAGGTGGATGCCACGGCGGGGAAGGAGTGATGCTGCGGTGGGAAGGAGGGTGCCACGGCGGGGAAGGAGGGTGCCACGGCGGGGAAGGAGGATGCTGCGGCGGGGAAGGGGAGAAGGACGTTGCGGCGGGGAAGGAGGATGCCGCGGCGGGGAAGGAGGCGGCAGGCGGGGAAGAGGATGCTACGGCGGGGAAGGAGGATGCTGGGTGGTGGGGAAGGAGGGTGCCACGTGGCGGGGAAGGAGGATGCTGCGGCGGGGGAAGGAGGATGCCGCGGTGGGGAAGGAGGTGCCACGGCGGGGAAGGAGGATGCTGCGGCGGGGAAGGAGGTTGCTGCGGTGGGAAGGGGGAGAATGGCGATGCGGCGAGGAAGGAGGGCGGTCATGGCGGGGAAGGTGGAGGCCGCGGCGGAAACCACAATGGAGGAGCTGGGTGCCGGGGATGTGCCGAGGTGTGTTTCGCTTGCCGCACTTGCTCGCGTTTCTCGTAGTGTTTTCTGAAGCATAGTATGTTTTTTTGCCGCTCATGACATCGGGTTTGTCACGGATGAACCCACGTTGGTGGCACTGCGTTACTGCGGTGCGCCTGGTGACCAGATGCACACCGCATCTTGCACATTGCACCGCGACGGCATGCACACATGAACTCGGCATCTTGCGCATTTGGCACACCGCAGACTGCACACCGCACCTCCAAAACTGTGGAGCATATGATCAGAACAGGTTCGTGATTGTATTATAGGTTGCCGCATAATGTATCGTGATTAGGACAAATAACTGACTTGTTAGCTTCCTTCTTTATCCCGCAGGATGCCGAGGAGATGGAGATGCCGAGCTTGGAGGTGGGGGCATTGGTGCAAAAGGAGGTCGCCGTGGAGGAATGGAGAGAGATCCTCTCTTGCAAGGTATCCTCCGGGGCCATTGCGGAAGTGTCGGCCTCCCTCCCAGAACCGGTGGCATACGCGGCGAAGAGTGGGGGGGGGCACGCGTTTGGGGACTTGGTGCGGCACAACGGCATGAACACGGCGGGGGAGGTGTGGCTCGCCGGCACTATCATCCACTGCACAAGTGGATGGTACGTGTTCTGCATGGGTCCCCTGGGTTGTCTCGTGACCCCCGCAATGCACATCTTTCGTGCAAACCGGTTGAGCGCGTTGGAGTCAGAGTTTCTGGCTCCTGTAGGGTGGGAGCGCACCGTGTCGGCGGCCGCAAAGAAATTTGTGGAGGCGCTGGAGGAAGTGGGTGGCAAGCACAAGGTTGGCGGCACTTTCACGGGTCTAGTGGCGGGTTCGTACTCCATGCGACAAATAAGAAAGGCGGATAGACCTCCGGGCTTCACGGAGCATGACTACGAAATCGCGGCCGGGGGGCGTGTTGAGGGCGGTGTCGCCCGGAGGGCCGGAGCGGGCCGCAGCGTCACCTTAATGGGAGGTTCGGCTAGCGGCCCCACACTCCAGACACACGGTAGCGCTGCGGATGCAGAGGTGAGTTCGCCGGAGCGCGGACGGGTGGGGCGCATGCGCACGCGCACCCGAGCGACACCCTCACGGACGGACACGAGCGGCCTTGCCGCTGAACCGGCACCAAAACCCTCACGTAGCCGTGCAACGGCTTCGGCACCGGCACCGGCACCGGCAAAGCGCCGCAGTTCTCGTGGGGCGGCGGTGTCCAACAAGAGGGGAACGGGCAAGGACGGGGGATCGGCGCGGGACGGCGGCATGGCGGGCGCGGGGGATGAGGAGACGGTGATGGCGGGACATGGGACGCCGCCGTCCGCCGGAGATGGGGGTGCACAAGGGGCGGTGAGAATGAGTGACCTCGTGATGCTGTTGAAGCAGCAGGAGGAGGCGAACGCGGCTCGGCTCGAGCAACAGCAAGCCGCATTTCAGGAGCGGCTGGATCGCCTCATGGAGCGCATGGAGGTGGGAAAGGCGGTTGTGGCGAGTGACTGCGCACGTCCCCTGCCACCGGTTCCCGAAGGCCAAGGATTGCCAGAGCTGTCGAGCGGCAGCCCTCTTTTGGGAGCGGGGGCGATGCCGGCCAGCGAGAGTGGGCTGGTGGGGCAGCAAAATGAACAACAGGAACAGTCAGTGCAACAGCCGCAACCGCAGCAACAACACGTTCAGCAACAGCAGCCGCAGCCGCAACAGCAGTTTCAGCAGCAGCCGCCGCAGCTTCAACAGCCGCAGCCGCAGTTTCAGCAGCAGCAACTGCAGTTTCAGCAGCAGCAACCGCAGTTGCAGCCGCAGCTTCAGCAGCAGCAACCGCAATTGCAGCCGCAGCTTCAACAACAGCCACCGCAATTGCAGCAGCAACAGTTTCAACAGCTGCAGTTTCCGCAGTTGCAGTTTCAGCAGCCGCAGCAACAGTTTCATCAGCCGTTTCAGCAGCAGCAGCAACCGTTCCAACAACAACAAATGTTCCAGCAACAGATGTTCCCGCAACAGCAACCGCAGTTTCTGCCGCAGCAACCATTTCAGCCTCAACAGCTGCAGTTGTTTCAGCAGTATCCATTTCAGCCTCAGCAGCAACAAGTGTTTCAACAACAACCACCGCAGTCTGTGCAGCAACCACCGCAGTTGGTGACAATGACCTGGGATCAAGCGCAACAACTTCTGCGCATGACCCAAGGGGGTGCCCAAGGGAGTGCGCCCTCCTCCGTGACCATAGAGGAATTTGTAGCTCGGAGCTAGACAGATCCTAGTGTATCACAGTGTTGATAGATAGTAATAGATAGATAGTTGACTTAGAGTTTCGTCTCTATATATCATATGTATTGTCACTCTGACACATCCCAGCGGAGAGGGATATTCTAGTAGTAATGGCGTATTCTATAAAGAAATATGGTGATGCATGGTACTTATAAACATTGATAAATCAAAACACTTTTAACAAGTTTGCACATCATCTTAACATGGCACGCGCCTATGCGATCTGCATTTTCTGGCTTACAGGCATTTCACAAATGAAATTAGCCCCCCAACGCCCCGCTAATATGCCACGAGATGAAAATTCGGTTTTCGATGCCTACCTACATCCTCTAAATACTTCTTGACACTTCTTTCAATTTCTCAAGATCATTTTGATATGTTATGCACCTCTGTGAAATGCATTTTTCTGGTTTGCAGGCATTTCACAGATGAAATTAGCCCCCCAACGCCCCATGAATATGGCCCAATGTGAAATTTCGGCTCTCAATGCCTACTTACATCCCCTAAATACTTCTCAAATACTTCTTGACACTTATTTCAATTTTTCAAGATCATTTCAATATGTTACGCACCCGCGCGATATGCATTTTTCTGGTTTGCAGGCATTTCACAGATGAAATTAGCCCCCAATGCCCCATGAATATGGCCCAATGTGAAATTTCGGCTCTCAATGCCTACTTACATCCTCTAAGTACTTCTCAAATACTTCTTGACACTTCTTACAATTTCTCAAGATCATTTCGATATGTTACGCACCCGCGCGATATGCATTTTTCTGGTTTGCAGGCATTTCACAGATGAAATTAGCCCCCCAATGCCCCATGAATATGGCCCAATGTGAAATTTCGGCTCCCTATGCCTACTTACATCCTCTAAGTACTTCTCAAATACTTCTTGACACTTCTTACAACTTCTCAAGATCGTTTCGATATGTTACGCACCCGCGCGATGTGTTTATTACTGGTTTGCAGGCATTTCACAGATGAAATTAGCCCCCCAATGCCCCATGAATATGGCCCAATGTGAAATTTCGGCTCTCGATGCCTACTTACATCCTCTAAATACTTCTCAAATACTTCTTGACACTTCTTACAAATTTCTCAAGATCGTTTCGATATGTTACGCACCCGCGCGATGTGCATTTTCTGGTTTGCAGGCATTTCACAGATGAAATTAGCCCCCCAATGCCCCATGAATATGGCCCAATGTGAAATTTCGGCTCCCGATGCCTACTTACATCCTCTAAGTACTTCTCAAATACTTCTTGACACTTCTTACAACTTCTCAAGATCATTTCGATATGTTACGCACCCGCGCGATATGCATTTTTCTGGTTTGCAGGTATTCTCCAACCCATATGGCAACCCCGCGGCCACCGTGGTGACCAAGAATGTGAAATTTTACCTCTTGGTGATTTCTTATAACTTCTTGGTATTACTAAACATGTTTAGCATGCACATATGCCATTTCCCTAAAAGTATGCAATTCGGACCCACGTAGCCGTGCTACACGCCTGGATTCGAAGCATCGAATCCTGATCCGTAAAAAATCCGTCAATTCCGACGATTCTGCGAATCCAAACCTGCCAAGTAAAAGTTTGAACCCACATCCTTTAGGGTGTTTGCCAATATGGCCCTGCTTTCCCAGATGTGCTAAGAGGATAATTCCGTGACATTTGTCCACATTTTGATTGGTTTATATCCCTTGGCAATCGAAATTCATATCACAATTGATAATTTGACATTTGACTTTTCGATCGGCAGCATGGAATATAACGGATCCACGGAGACTAATCCAGACATTTTCTGGATTTTCGAGTACGGATACAGTGACAATCCTGAAATTTCGTGTATCCGTTCGAACGAAGCCTGATTTTCGTTGGCCCCGACAGGTACAAATACGAACGGATTCAAACAAATTGTTTGATCCGAAGCGTCGAAGCCTGAAAGATTTCTGGATCCGTCCTACGAATTCGGATTGGACCCGGATCCGTTGTCGACACTGCCACCACCTGCCAATCACGGGATCGACACTAGGCTCTACCCTGTGTTGCCATCGGACCCGGCTGCCCACGGGTCTCCTTTCGAGGAGCCACTCCGGGTCACCTTTATGGACCGAGTCTTACTGGCATGCGAGGACACCTCCCTTAATTTGTGCTCGATTGACTCTGTTCACGAGTCACCTCACCCGGTTGAGCTTTCCGTGATCGACGATGACGACGGCTCCGACGGTTATTCTAACCACGGAGACGAGATTGCCTCGGCCCCACCGGCTACACGGTCACGTGTCGGTGTGGCAACTTTGCCGAGAGTCTTCTCTTTTGCATCCCTTGCCCTGCCCGCCCTCATGTGCCTAGCATGTGTCGCAGCGGTTCAGGGTTCGGTGGTGCTCGATCGAGCCGCTGACTTCACCGCGGCAGTACATCCCGCTGGGGAGACTGCCAACAGCCAGTCTGCCTTGCCGTGCCCTTCTACTTTCGGCATTCCTTTTCCTTTTGTGGTTTCGGCAGACTTGGAATCAGATTTTCAATTTTCTGGATTCCTAAATTTGTTCTACGAATCTTGTGCTGGTTCTGGCTTCTGGTCTCGGTTTCTGGATTCTGGTTCTGGTTTCTGGTTCTGGACTCTGGTCTCTGGACTCTGGTTCTGGATATTATGACTTCTGGACTCTGGTTCTGGTTGAACATCTTTGACACTGACAACTTCTTCAACTCTGGTGAACTCTGCAGCTTTGTGGACCACTTTCAAAGTGGCTGAGTAGCTGTAAGATCGAGCTGTAGGAACTTAGCTTGTGAGCGGTATCCTAGCAGCAGGTTTTAGAAAGGGACCGCCCTGGTTAAAGCACAAGCCTCCCGCTAGCAGTTTCCAGCTACTAGCTGTTTGTTGTTTCGGAACAATTGACTTTATCTGTGAGCCGCCCTCTGCCACCTGAACAGCACTCCGTACAGTTACAGGGTGGTGTGCTGGATTCAATGCACCGTAGGTCATAACTTGCATGACTCCGTTCGACTGTACCAGTAGTACTCGTACAATACTTGGTGACAGATACGTACCTAGGTCACAGATGCATTATATATTCGTTTGTCTTTATAATCAGTTTACACTTGTATCAAACTATTCAGTGACCACCCGATGTAGGCTCGGGGTTTTTTGGGGAAGAATTTTAGAGCCATTTGGGAAGAATTTGACATTGGTTCTTTTTGGGAAGAATTATGAGAACTGACTCATGCGTGCGTGCTTATACGTGACTCTGACGCGCATGAGTCGCCGCGGATACGGTGGGATTTATACTGGCCATACCAGCCTGAACAGGTCCAACGCAACGCAACGGCAAACTCTCGCTATAGCCGATGTGGCGCAATAGCATTCACATCTTGGATATATTACGTGATACATTAGTCACGAGAGAAACGTTGGAAATGTAAATTCATTCATCTTCACCGTGAACTGAAAATGTAGCAATATCTGCATTCAATCGTGCGTACCCGCGAAAAAGTCGCAGTGGGGTACGCCACAATGGGGTGTATGGCATATGACTGCATTTTTGTACGGTATGTCATTTTGAGACGCAAAAGATTTGGTTGGTTATTTTTGACAGATTCACCTCGCGGCATGCGTATGATGCTCGCAGTGTCACTGTCCCATTTTACAGCAGATGTCGCTTTGAGCATTTTGCGATGTACAGATGCTATTTGTTAACTATGCAATTTCAACTTAACGCGGAACGCGCTCTCCCTCGCAGTGAGACCCTGTACAGCCAGGCGAAGATTTCTAAGATTATGTGTTCATCTAAGTAACTTATTCCTATCTAATATTATCACAGATTTCTACTGAGTCCGTGGGTATCCGCATCGCGGAGAATGATAACCGCTTTCGTTACTTTTGGAAGTCCCGAAAAACCTAAAATCCCGCTCACTATACCCACATGCACGCGCCGGCCCTTAGCGAGATTTGTGGTTGGCCGTTCAGACTGTACGAATTGATGTTGAAAGATGACACATATGACATAATATTTTGGTAAACGGTTCCCTCATCCGCTGTGCATGCTTGCTTGCAAGCGAGCGCGCGGATGAGGGACGAAACCCTAGCGGAAACGTGGACGCGGTGGACATCCGCGTTTTTGCTAGGGTTGACAGCGCGCTGTCAGATGCTAAAAAAGTGTTTGCTATGCGTATATGATATGCGTGGTACGCTTGTGCTATGCATGATGCTTTCATGCGGTGCGTTTGTCGAGCCTTTCGCTCGATGCGTGTCCAATGACCCCCTCCCTTGCGCGGCGTCCCAGATCCCATAATGTGCATGGATCTCGCGCGCGCAAAAAATAGGTTGTTCCTAACACGCCCAACAATAAGTATGCTAAGTTTCGATGCTTGAGGTCTATCTCTCAGACCTCTACCTCACGCTGCTGGAAAGTGACTTACGGGGTCACGTAAGTCACTGTCCAGCAGCGTGAGGTAGACGTCTGAGAGAAAACATCTGAGCGGACAGAGGTTTGTTCGACGTGAGCACGTGACGGAGCGGAGGCTAGACACGTCATCATACCACGGATATACGAATGGAAAATATAAAAATTAAATTTCACCAACCAATATTTTGGTGAATATAAACCTTTGGTATATACACTACATCACGGCCAGATTATTGGCTGGGGAAAAATGATTCCCGCAAGACTTTTGGTTATTGGTCATCCAGACCACAGGCTAACATGACCTGGAAGCTATCTTCCTGGAATCGTAAAATGTTTATAAATATATATGGTATTTTGTCTATTGTACGATTTATACTCATGGCAAAATGTTATGTTATGAGGACTGAGAGTGTCACTCGACTGTCACAAGAGAGGGAAATCAGATTTCAACTTGAATTGTCCAGTGTGCCACACACTCATACGCGTGAATATACGTCGCGTGCGTCACGCACGAGTCATTGTCAAAAGGGACAGGGTACGGGCGCTGGGAACTTGTCCAACTTTTCCGATGACACATGATGACTGCATGTCACGGCTGCGTCTATCGCGCGAGACACAGCGACACAGTGACCGCAATGAACGTCGCCGGCAGCAGACGGTGAACACATCGACATCGCGGACACCATTGCCGCTGCCGATGCCGTTGCGTGACTGCCTACTCGTTACAGTACTCGTTCTTCGTTGACCCATCCCAATCCGCAATTGCATCGTAAAATTCTTCAGCTACAGTACGCAATTTCTTCAACGTTCCTCCGCCTCATGGGGCGAACGGTGCTGTGACTGCTGTGATACACGCAGGGATTTCCAAAGTGCTCGGCTACTTTTATTTTTCAGTTCGCTTATCATAATGTGTAAACTTAGGATACTATGTGTGCGCAGGTCATGTCGCAGGTATCCGATTGCGAGGAGGGACGCGCGCTCTTGAGATGTGGAAGTCGAGGTTGGCGTATGCCAACCTTGCTTGGGATGAAACCCAACCATATCGAACGTATCGTATTAAGATATACATATTTCACGTTTGCATCCTTGGCATCTATGCAAAGTATGAGGAGCATTGAGTGAGCATAAGTCCTAGGCTGTTTTGGTTTTGGTTCATGGCGCATTCGCGACCTCTTGGGGTGTGGAAGTCGAGGTTGGTCTAAACCAACCTTGCTTGGGATGAAACCCAATCACAACGGATTATCTTATCGCACCTATCTTAGTTAAGTAATATATATTACAAGTTTGAAGGTCTTTCGAGAACGTTAAGGCGATGGCTGATTTTGTTTTTTGGGGTCGTAATACATCATGGAAAACAAAATCAGCCTACGAACTTGTCCTAACCGTTTGAGGCTCAAACCTTACAGGTTCATTGAGAAAAATGTACCGATGAGATAAGTTCGATGTGGTTGGGTTTCATCTCAAGCAAGGTTGGTTTAGACCAACCTCGACTTCCACACCCCAAGAGGTCACGAATGCGCCATGAACCCAAAACCAAAACAGCCTAAGACTTATGTCCACTCAATGCTCCTCATACTTTGCATACATGCCAAGGATGCAAACGTGAAATATATACGATAAGTTCGATATGGTTGGGTTTCATCCCAAGCAAGGTTGGCATTCGCCAACCTCGACTTCCACATCTCAAGAGCGCGCGTCCCTCCTCGCCATCGGATACCTGTGTAGGAGGCAGTACCAAACCTTCTACTTGATAGTGACTGTGAAACTACTGGTGGATCATATATAGTGCAGGGTTCTATATTATGCACTATATAAGACTAATCAAGCTATGTCGATTCTTAGGATCTATGTCCGGACTCAATGCATATACTTGCATATAAGAATTAGGTTATATCTTTTGCCATATCGGCTGTATTTACTCTTGGGAACTCAACTGTTTCTTTGGCCTTGGCCATTACTTATTCACTCAACTCCCTGAGTTAATCCTAGTCAGCATGGCCAAGTCCCATTAGCCTATCAGATGCTTCTACTACAGTATCATGCAGTATGAGGTGTCAGTGCTTCACTATGACACCTTATTACACCGTACACTAGTACTGTGTACTCCCACTAAGGGGGGTCTCTTCCTCAACAGGGGTCTCGGGCGCTAATATCGTAAGGCGCGTATGGCACTGCTAGCATGTATGACACCGCTGAGTCATCCGCGCATGACACAGTATGTTGTCCTAGCACAACCTGCGACATGACCTGCGCACACATGGTATCGTAAGTTTACACATTATGATAAGCGAACTGAAAAATAAAAGTAGCCGAGCACTTTGGAAATCCCTGCGTGTATCACAGCAGTCACAGCACCGTGCGCCCCATGAGGCGGCGGAACGTTGAAGAAATTGCGTACTGTAGCTGAAGAATTTTACGATGCAATTGCGGATTGGGATGGGTCAACGAAGAACGAGTAGAGCTAACAGTAACGAGTAAGCAGTCACGCAACGGCATCGGCAGCGGCAATGGTGTCCGCGATGTCGATGTGACATGTGTTCACCGTCTGCTGCCGGCGACGTTCATTGCGGTCACTGTGTCGCTGTGTCTCACGCGATAGACGCAGTCGTGATATGCAGTCATCATGTGTCATCGGAAAAGTTGGACAAGTTCCCAGCGCCCGTACCCTGTCCCTTGTCAAAATTCTTCCCAAAAATGACCAATGTCAAAATTCTTCCCAAATGGCTCTAAAATTCTTCCCCAAAAAGACTTGTTCCATATATTGCGGTACAATATATCTCACACTAAATGAACAAGTGACGACGAGTCCGATGTGGTTGGGTTTCATCCCAAGCTAACAGTTGACAAATGCCAACTTAGAATCCCACATCACGAGGTGCGTGCCTATTGGCGAAAAGGGAAAGTTGCTTTACAAAATATGCGCTGCTAATCCCACCTGCACACTCCGTCGAATGATGAAACAGCAAGACGCAAAACAGGTATCACAAGCAAAACACGCGAACAATTCAAGAAAGTATCATAGCAGCCTCACAGACTGCTCGCCCTGTTAGGCGAAGGATTGTTTCTGACGGTTGTAGGCGCCAACCTTCTTTCTTAGTGTGGTCAAGCTCAACGGACCGCGAACGATAGAGTTAAGAGTACGAAAATAGTGTCACAGCAAAACGCGTGATCAATGGGCTTGGCATGAAATCAGAAATGAAGAAATGAATTAAAAAACCGGTTCGCCGGCTGTGTCTCATCGAACCTGTGATTCCGTCACATGACAGTCGCGATGACGTCTGTCATGTTCCGTGAACCTCCAGCGCATCTACCTTTACCCATACAATAAACTGGGGCTTCAATTGATGTAATATGCATACAGCATACACTGTGTCGTGTACAAATTTACGATATGGGCCAATTTTTGTACCGTTAACGCGCACTGAATTTCATCCGTCCTTGCAAGGATTTCGAATTGCGTAATGAAGACCTAATTTATATATGCAAAATATTTCTAAAAATTATATCTACAATACACTGGGGCTTCAATTGATATAATATGCATACAGCATACATGGGCGTCAATATTTGCACTGTTAACGCACTGAATTTTTTCCCGATTTTTCAAAAGAGGGGGAATCTTCGATTTCATCTCCGATTTTTTCCCCAATAACTATAACCCTTATAATTGGGATTATATAACTCCACAAACCTGGTGTGAACGCTGGCCATTGCTGTCGCTTTTTACAAAATTCTGTCGTTTTCATGCCGACGTGGCACGAATGCGGACGGACGAAGAGACGCGCCGTGGGGAAACGCAAAGCAGACAGACGCTCGATCAGAAGAATCTGAGCAATATTCTGAATCTACGATTTTACACGAAGTTGCACCTTAGTTCGTAACTCGTAGTTCGGGACGAAAATCGTCCCGAACGACGTAAGAATTAACACTGGCATCCCGAAGTTCGGGACGTTGACGTTTTCCCGGATTACGAGTTTTCTAATCAGCTGCGGCTACATAGCCCAGCTTGCATGCCACATATGACACTTATGTGAATGGAACCCGGCCGGTGCACTGCGTGTGGAATTACAAAAAATGATAATACGAAAAATCCAGAAGTGCCACAAACCAAGGACTCCCGCCAGACAGGAATCAGGGTCCCACGACCCGACTGCCGACCCCAGCCTTCTGCATGCGGGCACATGCCCCTCGTGCCAAAGGACTGAGGCCCGCAAATACTATCATTACCCTAAAGAGTACAGACTATGGACCTAAAATGCTAAGCTAGGGCTGAAACCCTCAAAACGCATAATTACCCGCTCCAGCACAGAGTCAGGCATGACAGCAATAGCAAAGCCATCACCTAGCAAAGCCTACTGAACAATGCCTAGATGAGAAGCAACATGAGGCAGCTTCGCAGCCCCCCATCGAAGGATAACTGTAGCTACCTCTCATCACAACGGTCGGCACTGAACAGGCACAGGTCCTAGTCTCCTCTACCTACACTCTAATGAGCCGACTGCCCCTCTGCGGGCCGGATCTGCACAGCCTCCAGCTCAGAGCCCAGCTGCTCCAGGTCCTCCAAGTCCTGCAGCTCCTGCACTGAAAGCGGCCTCTCCACATCCGTACCTGAAGCACAAGGGAGGGCGGGTGGGAAAGTCCACACACTCACAGTAACACGGCAAGAAGCCTTCTCAGTCCCGTTGCTGGCCTCTTAGGCCTCCGACTGATCAGAAAACCTCAGTTTTCAGATCTGCTCCGTATGACAGTCATACTGCCTGTCATACTACACTGATCAGAAAACCATCAGTTTTCTAATCAGCTGCGGCTACATAGCCCAGCTTGCATGACACATATGACACATATGTGAATGGAAACCCGGCCGGTGCAAGCACACAAAGATCACCACAAAGCAGTGCACGTACAATGCATGGCAGCAAATCAAGCAATCAGGCAAGAAGGGCCGCCTACTCTGCTGAGCATGGGGCATGCTTCTGGACACCGCCAGCCTGCGGTTGAGGTTGGTAGCCTTGTAGGTGGCCGCAGCCGCCGACGAGCTCCAGCCTCCGTACTGATTGAACTCGAAATCAGTAACCTGGTCAGCCGCAGCCACCGCCGTGGCCCCACCAGACCGCAGGGACTGGGTCCCATACAGCTGCCTCAGAGCCTCGGGGTCCTGCCCGGATGCCTCACCAAGCATCCTGAACAGGTACTTCCTCAACTGAGGATAGTCCAGCCTCTTCCCCGTCAGGCAGTCAGCCGACGGGTCCCGCCGAAACCGCCTGCCATCAATCTGCTGGAACAGTGGCTCATCGGGCTGCACCCCCGTGCAATCTGAGTGTCAACCCACCTCTGACTGACCTCCACTGGGCACAAAGGCTGCCCCTCCGCCGCCCGAGCAACCTCCACCAGCTGACCATACCTGTACTTGTCCGTCTTCCGCTTCTCCAGGAAGGTGGTCATGTGGGTCTCACAGAACTTCATATCCCGCAGCCTCACCTTCTCTGCACAGTCATACCGCCAAAAGCCTGTCCACATGTCCAAACCCAGTGTAGCAAACATCTGCCGAGTGACCCCTCCCAGCATCAACCAGCAACGGGCACCACTCTGCACGAAAGCAAACTCCAGCGGCTCCTTCCTGTTGAGCCGCCTGTCCCCCAGCCTCCTGTGAGCCGCCTCCCGTACCGCGGCCACCAGCCGATGAGAAGTGGGGTTCCGGTCCGCCGGGACCAGAGCCAAGTCATGAGCAGTGAAGACCATAGCCGAAGCGGTCTTCACCACAGAGAATGTCCTGGCCGCATTGGCTATGTACTGCAAGTACATAGCCACCGTGACTGGATCGGCAGGAACAGGCACCCTGGGCGGGTCACGGTCCTGACAGAAGGCCTGGTACCGCACGAACACTCGAGAGTAGCCCCGCATGGTGCTAGCCTCACGGGTGCCAGACACCGCCAACAGCATGTCTGCCCGTAACTGCATCTCCAGCGGGTCCGTCACGGAGAACTGCAGCCCAGCCCACTGCTCCCCAGTGCCTACGATGCCTGCATGAAAGGCAGCCCCCATCTCATACCCCTACCCCAGTCACAAGCCATGCAACCTCCCAAGGTACAGCGGGGACCAGGGCCCGCAGGCTCCCTCTCATCGAAGGAGACCCGCAAGAGGAGGACCCGAAAATCCGGCAGGCCCACCCCCCCCTCATTGGCCCTTCCGAGGCCAGGGAGGAAGGTGTCCGCAGAAGGCTGGAGCTCCGCCCACTGCACCACACAGTCTGCCAAGTGAACCCCGTCGGGACACAGCAAGACCCACCACGGCTGGAAAGTCCAGACCGGGGCCACAATGGAGGCCGCAGCCCCCTCAGCCTGCAGAAACAGCAGGAGCCTCCCGATCATCCGAAAAGGCGGGTTGCACCAGTTGACGTGCTCCCGCCAATCCGTCTGACTGAAAGTGTCAACCCCAGACGTACCTGGACAGTGCCAAGCACTGTTGAAAGACGGGGCACCTGCACTGTCAAAAAACAAGACAATTCTTATCAGTTGCAAACCTGTCCCGGGTGTGCCTCCACCCCCCGGCAATCCACGGGTCAGCCCACCGAATAATTGCCGGGTTGACCATCCAGTCATCATGGTCTCTGATCTTGGAGAGGGCATCAGCCCGGGTCTCAAACTCCCTGGGCATCCAAAGGGAGGACACAACCACCCCGTGATCAGCACAGAAACCATGCACCGCTAATGCCAGCTCCTCGAGCTCCTGATGCCTACTGCCAGACTCAATGACAAAATGCACAGCCTGGCTGATGTCACAAATGACAAGCACCCTCTTCCCCCTCAGCCTGCCAGCAACATCAAATGCCCGGAGAGAGTCAAAAATGCCCCGGAGCTCCCTGAGAGTGGATGACTTCAGTCTGTCCGACATGGTCAGATAACTGTGGCCAAGCAGCTCAGGTCCTCCTAATGACTGCTCCAGCCAGGAGCCCCATGCCACCTCAGAGGTGTCCGCATGGACTGTCTCCAGCTGGAGCCCCGCCCCCCTGGGCTCCCAAATGCCTCTCTGATGCCTACGGAAGCCGTCAGTCAGCCAAAACTCAAGCTCTGTCCGGAGAGCATCAGAGCCTGGGACGTGAGAGGCCCACGAGCCCCAAGTCAAGGTGTCAGCAATGAGCACAGCAGCCGCCCTAGCAAACAGTCTGGTGACACCCCCTAGCACAAACCACTGGGCATTGACCAAGCCTGCAAACTTGGCTACGAGCCTCAGGGGCAACCTGTGAAACAGCCTCAACAAGTCTGACACACAAACACGGATCTTGTTCAGAGCCTTCTCAGGCACGAACAGGACCCCCCCTCCAGGTCTATGCCTATGCCAATATGCACTAGGGTACGAGTGAAGTACAACTGAGACTTGGCTTCGGCTACGAGCCAGCCAGCCTCCCGCACATCCTGCATAATACGGGTCAGTACACCAGGAGCCAGGACCGCGGGGTCCGTGAGAGCGAGGGCCCTCACTGCAAAAGCAAAATCATGCTGGAATATCGGTATCGACAGTCGAGATCGACCTCGATATCGATATCCCGGTCTGTCACCTTTGGTGGGTCACACGTGACAGTTCCTAGAGAATAACCTTATATTCCATCTAATGTTATTCTCGTGGCTTTTCGGTTCATCCCTTGCTCGCACGTCTCACTGCCTGAGACTGCTTTTCTAGCAGGTTATGAGCCCATTCACCTTCGAGTGTTTATTTTTCTGTTTGTATGGACGGTCATATTTAGCTTATTTCCGTTCGTTTCAGTCCGGGTGTGATTCACCCGCCCACGATATATTCGGGAAAGCACCTCTGGTGGGGGAGGAGTGCGACTAGCTTAGATGCCGGAAGTTGATTCTTTGCCTGGCACCCTGGGAGAGGCGGTGGCTCTCCTGGCATCGGCGGACAGTAAGTTGGAGAAGGGGGCATCTCTGGGGCATCGGAAGTTGCTGACAGTTTGCTCCATGCTGCGCGGCGCGATTTCTTTTTATCAGAGCGCTGCAGCCGCTGTTTCCGCTTCTCCAGTCCCTGGCGTGGGCATTTCGATTGGGCCAGATTGTTTGGAGACTCCGCCAGTCATTTTGCAGATTTCTACAGTAAAGGCCCACCTATAAGAAACTCCACCTATAAGAAAACAGCCGCTGGATTTTTCGCCAAAACTTAAGAAAACACTAAGAAAGCAGCCGCTGGACTTTCGGAGTAGATATTCCGCCACCGTTAAGCAACTCTTAAGTATGATAGAAAGCACCGCTGGCAATCAAATCGGGGGCGCAAATTTAAGAAAGCCAGCCGCTACCCCCATGGCCCTGAGTGTTTTCTTATAGGTGGGCCTTTACTGTATTGCGTCTGAGGCAGGGCTCTTCATGACTACTATGACTACACTTGAATAGTGTTCTCTCGGTCGTACTCATGACTTGAGTAGTACCGCGCTTCCCTAACTCATGACTTGAGTAGTACGGCGGGCGGTGAACTCATAACTTGAATAGTACCACATGCGGCCAACTCATGATTTATTCACGTATTCATGACTAAAACACTAGATTCCCCCTTTAAAATTGCTTATGCCCACCTTGAGGCTTGAGCACGGTGTTGGGCCCTACATGGCTCTAGCGCTCTACGCTCTAGCCGGAGATGATGAGTGTTTGGCACGATAGGTGTATGTGTTGTGAGCTCAGCAAGCCATCATATGCTCGATGTATCGTGCTACATCACGAGATGTCGATTTTACGGTGTCATCCTCACTACCTGCCTTCCGCACTTTCACGAATGACATAAAATACCCTACGATTTTTGGGTTCCGGTCTGGATATGCCGATGATGAGTGTTTGGCACGATAGGTGTATGTGTTGTGAGCTCAGCAAGCCATCATATGCTCGATGTATCGTGCTACATCACGATATGTCGATTTTACCGTGTCATCCTCACTACCTGCCTTCCGCACTTTCACGAATGACATAAAATACCCTACGATTTTTGGGTTCCGGTCTGGATATGCCGATGATGAGTGTTTGGCACGATAGGTGTATGTGTCGTGAGCTCAGCAAGCCATCATATGCTCGATGTATCGTGCTACATCACGAGATGTCGATTTTACGGTGTCATCCTCACTACGACCTGCCTTCCGCACTTTCACGAATGATATAAAATACCCTACGATTTTTGGGTTCCGGTCTGGATATGCCGATGATGAGTGTTTGGCACGATAGGTGTATGTGTTGTGAGCTCAGCAAGCCATCATATGCTCGATGTATCGTGCTACATCACGAGATGTCGATTTCACAGTGTCATCCTCACTACCTGCCTTCCGCACTTTCACGAATGACATATAAAATACCATAAGATTTTTGGTGTACACAGACAAAATGGAACCAAACCTTTCTACAAAATGAATATAATATATTACTTGTACGGTTGCACCATAACAAAGAAGAGCTTGTTCGATAATAGTGAATAATCAAACTACAGTAGGATTGCTCGCATCCTTCTGTGCGTTGCTGAATAAAGAGTAGTATCTCTCCTTGATGTCTTTCACTGGCGGTTTATAAGCTGCCTTGTTGATACCGATGCTGGTGAGAGGTCCTAAGTATCCAGGGTCCAGATTCGGGTCAGCAAGGTTTCCAGCTCTAGAAAAAACTTGCTCACAGTTTGCTTCGTGAGCCAAATAAATGACAAGCAGTCTGTCGGAATACGATAAGGTGCAAAGGAAATTCTTTTCTTAACTGCCAACACATTAAGAACTCGTTTAACAGCATATCACTTCGGTAAAAAGGCTGCAAGCGCTCGCTTGATAAGGCTTCCCAACGTTGAACTTCGCTGTGAACCGGGTCAGACTCATTTCCAAGCAACGGGGCTTGCGCGACAGCACTTGTCCCATCCATTCGCGGGGTGGCGCGTGCTAAAGCACCACGGAAAAGTGCACTCGGAACTGACTTTCCTTGCTTTGATGGACGAGGCACAGAAGCACCCGCTACGGGAGCACTGGTGTATATCGCATGAGCTTCTCGCATAGCGGTGAGGTAAAGTGTCCGGGCGAGGTCATTCTGAGTGCTGCTCAAAAACGTGCTACTATCAAGCTGCTTTGTCATGTAGCATTGAACGAGCCGAGCATTAGAAGGGCGAAGAGAAAAAAATACGTGAATCCAACTCATCCCTTAAGACAGCACGTGCCGTTTGCACAACTGTGTGCAACTCTTCTGCTTCCCGGATCTTTTCAGCACGTTCTCGTTGAGAAATGTCCAGAGAAGGTGGAAAGACTTTGACTGCAAGTGGTGCGACGGAGCTACAAAAGTCAGATTTCAGGTCGTGTAAAAGAATCATTGCTTGGGAGGCAGTGCAAATGCCACTGTGCTCAATGGTCTCCTTGATATCAAAAGGGTAGGACAAAAAACTCTCCAACTCTTGGCTCTTGTCCCAATCGTCACTCTCCAAACCGATATCAGAAGCAGGCACAGGAGTGCCAGCCTTACTCCCTGACTCTGACTCATTGGCCTCGACGATTGCCTCTTTGTTCTGGCGGTTCTCTTGCTTATAAGCTTGCAACTCTGAATCAATGGCTACTCGCAAAATACAGTTTCTGTTGAGTTGTTGATATTGGTTTCCCCAACGAGTGGTTGCCGTTTTTTGAAGCGTTAAAAGGTGCTTCGCTGGAACGCCAGCCTTGGATTGTGCTGTAACCAAGGACTTCCCAAAAGCAAGTGCCTGGCGAGAAAGTGTAACAACACGATTGTGTTTCCTCAGCAAAGACTTGGCATCAGGATTCTTAGACTGCACTCCAGCGAGACCAACGCTATACAAGACACCACGCTGCAGTTGATGAAGAATGCAAGTGTCTACTTTCTCAGAAATCTCGGGTATTAGCTGCAACGCGCAATGCCCATCTGCCGCACCGTCAGGGGTGACTCCGCTGATTGCAGAATACGGAATCTTGTTCTCCACAAGCACATTTTGGAACCACTTTTTGATATTGGGCCCAGTCTTAGGGCCCATGGGGAAAACGTCAAAATCCACAACGTCACTGCGCAAATAAAGCTGGGCGGTATCGCTAATGGCATTCTCAGGTTCCTCGCAGGTCGTTTGCGTGATGGCTGCAAATGCGGTGTGAGTTTCGGTGTCAGTCCACATATCAATCTGGATCCCAATGCAGGGTTTACCACGAAAACGAGCTATCAGGCGCTGAGTGCGAACCATACGCTCCTCTTTCTGCAGTTGCAAAACACAAGTGGCCAGGCGTTCCAGTGTCTCGGTGTGTGGGAATGATGCGCGAGGCTCAAAACCGCGAACGTACGTTCGAAACTCGTCCTGTGTGGTCATGTTAAAGGAAAGACCTTTAGTGCGCACCCACAATAGATTCACATGGTGTTCGAAAGACTCGCTGAAATTGAACACTGGAACCGATTCTCCATCAACCACGACAACTTTACTATTATGTTTATCCGTGTCTTGCAGCGCTGCACTGTGGTTGTCACATTTAGCAGACCTCTCCCTGATATGGGCAACTAGGTTGCTAGTGCTAACCGCTTTTCCATCCTTGTGAAACAACTTTCTGATTGCGCCACAAGTAGTTCCGTCGCTCTGTTCAATTGTGCACGAAAACTCTGTCGCATATTGCCCTGCTTTCGGTCCCAATTCAACCAGTTTATCCGAAACAACTGCAAAAAACTTGTACACTTCAGCATTTGGAAATGCAAGGTGAGGAAAGCCTGGGTGTCGACCAGAAACAACGCCCGAAGCTAACGATTCTAGGACGGGCACACTATCTTTTCCTTCATCATCCAAAGGAAAAGTGTCATAGAAGTACTCCAGAAACGGCATTGGGTATTTAATCCAAAAGATCTCTCCACTAGAATCACCAGGCTCGAGGCTACCAGTACCACTTGGTCCCATTTCTTGCACTTGAAACGCCTGCGAAGGCGCGACTTCTCCAGCTATTGCATGCGCGGCTGAGTAGTCCCTGATCGTGCACAAGAAAGTGCTGTTTCTCTCCTCCTCGCTCATGCGACCTGAAGCTAAAGTCCAAAAGGACCCTGGGAGCTGTATCTGCTTTCCTACATGCTCGAGCGGTTTTTTTAGCAAAGGATATTTCGTTATGTCGAGAGTCTGCTGAATGCTGGAGGCCTTACGTTTTCGTGGCATAGCGAGCGGCTGCGGAGTGAAAGTGAAGAGCGAACGTGAACAGCAAGCTGGAGTAACACTCGACTGCCAAGCAAGCTGGAGTAACACTCGACTGCTGGCAGTACAGTACGTAAAAATTATCCGTAGTAGTCATGATAGTATTCATTTTGTGATTAGTACACGGGTCATCGGAGTCATGATTTGAGTAGTACAGTGACCACCCAAGTCATGACTTGAGTAGTACGGCAACCCTCAAACTCATGTTTTGAATAGTACAAAAAACGACTATTCAAGCGACTAATCATGAATACCGTAGTAGTCATGAAGAGCCTTGGTCTGAGGGCGTTGGGGTTGGTGGTGCGATTTTATCGACGCACTACCAGCCCACCTCTGTGCTCTCAGCTGACTGTGAGACCCAAGTTTCGCTCGTCGATCTTGGGTCCGATGTTTTTACGCAGACAGAACTCATTCCGCAGGATTTGCCACGGACCCCCTTGGCTCGCGCTGAGCCGAGGGAGCACGCTCGCACTATTGTGCAGCGTGAAGTTATTCATCGCTATCTCGACTCTCGGCCGGCAGGGTCCTTTGCTGCTGGCGCTACTGCTTTTCAGAGCCCCGATGATTTTTCGACCGATCATGTGGATGCTCTTTGCGGTTCGGTAGATGATCAAGATGACTCCCAGAACCCTCCAGGGTACTGGGACGAGTCTGATTTTGAGGACGAGAATGATGGGTCTCAGAACCCTCCAGGGTACTGGGACGAGTCAGATTTTAGTGAAGAAGAGTTTTTTTTCGGAATCCGCTGTTTCTCTACCCCACTTGGGAGTTTCTCAGTCCGGTGCTCCCCTCGAGCCTGGAGTTGATTCGTTCGAGGAGCCAGCAGATGACCCTCCACTTGGAGAGAACGATATTTCTAATAATTACGAGCAGTCGGAGGCCTGGGACGACGAGGCCAACGACGATTACGAAACCGCTGAGGGCGGTTACACCGCTGCGGAGTGGGAGGCTTGGGAGGCCTCCCACAACGCGCATGGGCATGATCACGTAGACCACCAGCTCTACCAGGGTGGTCCGGGATTTTCCGACGATTCTGCTGTCGGCGGACAGTCTGACTTCGTGGATTACGACGACGATTATGGTGCCTACGATGGCTACGATGATGGTGGCTATTACTATTGATTGGTTTCTCTTTTGTTTCTTTGCGACGTATCCGGGCGCGGCGGCTTTCTATCTCTTTTAATTGTTGATTTACTCACGACACTTGTCGGTTGTACTTTGTTTCTTTGTTTCAGTTGATTTACTCGCGACACTAGCTGGCGGCGGCTCTATTTTTTCTGGTTGGATCCGGCACAGTATTATTCTATGTGATTCGATGTGCACCGTTGTAAGACCCCAGAGGAGGGCAGTTTTGGTAACAGCATTTATTTCGGGAATCCTACTAGTACCAATCGCCAGCAGAGATCTTAGCCGTTGACCAGCCACGAGCGTGCTCTGAATTGCTTGATGACATCGGAGATTTGAGTGCAAGACCGAACACGAGCGTGCTCTGAATTTATGGGAATCAGCAGATTTTTTTACCGTTTAGACGTCCACTCGACGGGCAGATTTTGAAAATTGAAACTTAGCCACTCAGCATTTGTTTACCTAGTTGTCGCTAGCATGCACTATATGCTTACTTGTGATCTTGTGTGTTAGCACTCCGGACTGTGACATGCTGCTGACTAGATAACTATTCAGGCTTGGAGCCTTAACACTTAACTAGTCAGGGTGGTGTGTTTGTCACTGTCACTAGCTTGTGTGTCCCACCTCAGGTGAGGTGGTGTGCTGGAACATCGGTATCGACAGTCGAGATCGACCTCGATATCGATATCCCGGTCTGTCACCTTTGGTGGGTCACACGTGACAGTTCCTAGAGAATAACCTTATATTCCATCTAATGTTATTCTCGTGGCTTTTCGGTTCATCCCTTGCTCGCACGTCTCACTGCCTGAGACTGCTTTTCTAGCAAATCATCCACGTACGGGTGCACACGGAAGCCGAGACCCCGCCACTTACCTACGAGCTCCTTGTTGATCTTCGTAAACACCCAGCAAGCTGGGGCTAGACCAAAAGGCAATACACAAAACTCAAAGAACCTACCAAGCCACTCAACAGCAACAAAGGTGCGAGACATCTCGTGAAGGTCAACGTGGTAGTACCCCGACTTATAATCGAAGTAAAACAGCCCATCATCCTTCCTAAGTAAGTCTATGAAAGGTTGCAGGTGTTCATACTTGAACTTAAGAAAGATTAGGAAAGCATTGAGCCACTTACCGTTGAAGATCAGCCGCAATTTGTCCCGAGAGTCGTCCACCATTAAAGGTAGGACAACCCGCGGCTTCCTCGAGACTTCTCTCAAGGCGCCCATAAGCACACACTCCTGCACAGCCTTAGTGACAAAGGCAGTATGCCTAACAGCAGAGACGTGATTAGGCAGGTGCACGCGAGGCGGAACCCTGCCATCCTTAAACTTCAAATCGAAACCGTTCTCGATCCAAGACATTACGTACGAAGAGCGCACGAAGGTCCGCCAAAAAGAAGCACGCGCCCTAAGTCTACCCGCAACGTGAGGCACAGGAACGTCCTGCTCACACAAGGGGACGGCCTCGCCAATCTCTTCCTCAGACAATTCAAGACCCGAAACACAAGGAAAAAACAGCCCGCAGGCTTAAAGTTCATTACAATTTAGGGTTTCGTCCCCAAGAGTTTACATTATGGTTGGGCATTCCACCACAACCGCTAAGCATTCCGCAAAGCACATTGTTCTCGCCATCGTGACGCTACATTCACATCATTCAAACACGGTCCGTGCCTCTGCCTCGGCCTCTGCCGGCTGAGCGCGGCTGCGAGCATTGGTTTTGGTGGTGACCCCACTCGTTACAATTCCAGCATTGGAGCTGGCTGCCACGTCCTGCCTGACCAGGCGGTGGTGGCGGAGGCGCCCCAGGAGCAGCAGGACGAGTCGCAGCGAAGGCACCTCTGCCCAGGCCCTTAGTTCGCCCCTAACTAGCCGCTGCTTGCGCAGCGTGAAGCTTCTCAGCCTTCACCTCTTTCTCAGCTTTTCGCATTAATTTCTCATCTTCCTCATCCTCTGCGTAGGATTTACGTTCCAATTTCTCGCACATCTTCCCGCCAACCTCTGGCCCTTTGTCTGAAACCAACGCTAAAATCTTCGCGCGAGCTTTGGCGCGCGCAACACCTTTCTCCGCGGTCTCGGAAAGAAATTCCAACGCAAGAGTGACGGATCCGGGAAGCTCCACACCTTCTAATTCCTTCTTGGCATCAACAAGCGCCAACTGTGACGCAGAGTGCGCCACGAAGTGGTGCTGGGTCTCGAAAAACTGCTTGCGGAGACCCTTGTCTTTGCCATCGGAATCATTGCGCGTTAGCTCGAGGCGATCGGACCCTGGCAGTTGTGAAAGGTCAACTGCGGCTTCCCACGGACGCTTACGGTCACCAGAAGCCACCTGAGAAAGCCCCTTGAGCTCAGCAAGGCGTGCCGTCGCCCTCTCCATCTGCCTCATCAACTTCTGTTGCGGTTGCGTAAGGTCCTCGCCATCCTCAAACGCAGCAAAGGCGTCCGCGTACGCCGGCTGCGCCTGCAAATCATCTATACGCCTCTGGCACAAAATCGGATCGGTGTACCACTCCATAATCAATATACGATATACTACTGAAAAAATATACACTGAAAAACTTACGGTGTGAAAGTCCACACACTCACAGTAACACGGCAAGAAGCCTTCTCAGTACCGAGTACCGAAGCTGGCCTCTTAGGCCTCCGACTGATCAGAAAACCCCAGTTTTCAGATCCGCTCCGTATGACAGTCATACTGCCTGTCATACTACACTGATCAGAAAACCATCAGTTATCATCATCGGTGTCATGCGAAAAAAGGAATCTATGACGATAGCTCGTACTGTAATACGTAACCCGGAATCGCAAATCGGAACCTCCCTACTGTAATGACCTCTATAACCTGTTAATAAATATATGAATGAATGCCTCTATAACCTGTTATAAAACATATAAATATATGAATGCCTCTATAACCTGTTGATAAATATACGAATTATTAGTAAATCTACAGTATATAATTTGAATCCATTTTACGGCGATCTACGAATTTTAGAAGCCCTTTTTATATATATTGAGATTGATTATAACGTTGTGTTTTTACAAGCGCCTTGCGATTTTACACTTTAGATTTTACTAAATATGGAAAACGTATGAAATTAATATGTCGAAAACTCACAGCACCCTAAAGAATAATTATTTACAAATCGAATCGCTAGCGATCAATATTTTAGTTATTTAAAGATCTGGCGCTTGACATGCGAAGTTAGAAGTAGCTGGCGCTGGCGCGAGATTTTGAAGAACTAAAAGTTTGATCGCTAGAATCTTTTCTTGATTTTTTTAATGGTTTATAAGACCCCAATCTAGGCGTAGATTATGGTGGGGTATCGCGGTCTATAGGTTATACTTCGCTTTGCGATTTTACAAGTTAAATAGACTTTAAATTCTACTAAATATGGAAAATGCTATGAAATTAAATATGTCGAAAATTCACAGCAACCTAAAATATAATTATCTAGATATCGAGTCGCGAGTCGGCGCATATTCAATCCAAAATATGTAATTGTCGATCTCCACGGTTTTTATTTGAACGTGACACTTGTCGAAAACTTATCGATCCAATCATTTATAATATACCTGATCATCATATCTAGATATATTGTTATATATTACTTATATATGACTGATAATTATATATTCTGAACAGTTCGTCGTCGTGTCATAGAGGCATCATTATTTACTTTATATTCATTTATTATATATCCCCTGATTAAATATGGCGACCTGAACTTCCAAATATTATATATACTACGTTTCACCGTCGTCACAGGTTTCATTTAATATAATATGGATACAGCATACACTGTGTCATGTACAGCCTACGATTTTGGCTTCGCGTGAAGCATGTGTTTTGAGGCTTCAATTTCGAGGCTTCACCTTAAGTATGTGTCATTTGGGAACATACATGGTCGAGCTTTTGAGAAAACTGAAAGTTATCTAACGGTGAGGGGTCACCGACGTAGGAGGGGGCACATCAACGGTAGATAACTTCGGTTATCTACGGGTTAGCGGGAGCGGAGCATTTAGGGCTCGTCAACGGAGTTGGCGGCTCCACTCTTTGACCTCTGGTTTGTTGCCCGAATGGACCCAAACCCAATACATGCCAAACAGCCAAGGGCTTCCCGTGCGTTCTAGCGCACGAGACTTTCCACAAATATTGGTAAGATATACACATTTTAGTTCCCTGAAGCACAAGGACTCAGACTTCGATGTGGTTGGGTTCGAACCCAAGCAAGGTTGGCATGCTCAACCTTGACTTCCACATCCCAAGAGGTCGCGATGGCGCCACAAACCCAAAAAGATAAATCAGTCTAAAACTTATCACACCTCGATGCTCCTCAAAGTTTGTATGCATATCCAAGGTGAGTAGATTAAAATATGAAAAAGTAAGTCCGATGTGCGGGTTGGGTATCATCCCAAGCTAGGTTGCCCTAGACTTCCACATCTCAAAAAGGTGCGTCCCTCCTCGCCATCGGAAAACCTGCGACACAAGCTGCACACACCGAATACCGTGAGTTCGCATATATGCAATAAACGAATTGAAAAATAAAAACAACCAAACACTTCCGCAATCCCTGCACATAACACAACCGCGTCACAGTGAACACCGTTCCGGCCATGAGGCGAAGGAACGTTGAGAAAATTATGAGCAGTGGATGTCGCAGCGAGCGCTTTATGGTTGAGCCAGTCAACGCCAGCGCCAACGGTAATCGTATCCGCGATATCGATGGAAGATAAATTGATTATCTGTAATAATCCTGGAAATTAAATTCACGATGACACGCGAGACGATGCGAGACGATATGACCGTCACGCGCTGGTTCAGAATTTTTTCGGGATTGAGACGGAAACGACGTGTGAATTCCAGCGCGTATAACCCTTCCCTAAAAATTATGTCTTATAATTTGGCTACCTGACATCACAATCTAAACGTGGCGTAGTGTACTGTGGCCTGGTTACATCCAGTAGGTAAGGGGTTCTAGCCTCGTCGATGGTGGCACCTGCTGAATTTTACCATAGAGTATGCGTACTCATACTGGGTACAGTGCCTCCTAACCTCAATAATAAAGTAAATACGATGTAACATGGTATTAGCAATACAATATAACGTTGCTGTTGCTGTTAATGGACGAGTCTCCATTATTCTTGCCGAAATTTTAATTATTACACGTTTTAAAAAAAGATGTATGTAACGTCTAGAATAGACGTTTAGGCAGACTTTACTGAGCCTTGTCATACATATTATGTATGACCTCCCTGATAGTGGTCTGAAACGCGAAATTATTGAGTCAAACGGAAAAGCGGGTTCCGAGATAAATAGAACAGGTTCAAGTCAAACAAATATATACTTTAATACTTAATTCGCACTTACTTCGAATAAATACGACAACACCGACTGCAAACACAAGGTCGGTTCCATACGAGATCTTCATACATTTCTAGCAGCATGAAAACGAAAACATGCAGAATTACTATTAATTTGCTACAACTGTAATTCTACAACCTGAATCATCCCAGTCGTGCATGTAGTGGCTGCGCGCACGTTACAGATCCTGCGTGGACACATCTTATTTTTTGTCAGTGTTACGAATGAAAAACACCTCTAGCACAAAGAAACAAAGACACCATCAATCCCTTCTTTCGGTGGCATGGTCGGCAAAGACCGGGGAACATTCCCGCCAGGGGCACACCCCAATCACGCTGCCACGATTCATCAGCGAACAAACGGAGGTGCAATGCTGCAAAACGCTTTTCAAACTAACACAAGCCTTCACGCGATCACTATAGATGGAAAGAAGAATGAGAAAAAAAAACGAGATCAGGGTACGCAAACGCTCCACAGCCTGCTGATGCGAACACAGCGCTATGATCAGGCCACAACAGGTGAACATCCCAAATAACCTTGCAGATCTCGTTCAAAGATTCCTTCGTTCACGAAAGATCTGGATGTCTGTAACAGCACTCCGTCCGTAAAACACTTCCTCCAAGCATATAATCCTCAAACAAAACTCAACACAGATCAAACTCAAACAAGCAAAACAAATAAACCGCTCAGCCGCCACGGTGAAATTCTTAACGCACAGGCTTCTCGCTTTGTCTTGAGCTGTTCGTGTGTGACCCGCACCAGTCCCTCACGAATCTCAGTGATCTTGTGCGGTGTGTCACGGTGTGCGTCAGTGCGTGACATGTGACATGACAATCAAATTTTTATGACAGGTTGATAGCTGACACGCGATGCGCCGCGAGGCGAACTGACGTCACATGAGACATGTCATCACTCAGCACGTTACACGACACTCGAAATTTCAACAGCGCATGCGACACAGACCTGGAGTCTCAATCTCAAAGTTATTAAATACTTATTAAAACCTGCATTTAAAGGTCACACCACGTGCAAACAAATTAAAATTTTGAACTCCCGTTTTCGCAAACCAAATGCATTATCATCATAATATTCAAACTACCAACAACTTTTTTAAATTATTTCCTGAAAATTTGGGTGCCCCTTAACGGTCAATCTACGATTGAGGTGTTTGGGTCTGTTCATTTGTAATTACCAATAATGCATGACACTCGCTTTCCTAAACTTTTAATTTGGTCAACATTCTCAATTGCAAAATAGAACCTATTCATTGCCCACATCACATTTTGTATGGTGATTTGAGATTGATTTCCCCCCACTTGTACGTTCACGTACCCCCTATTGGGGGAAAATCTTTAGATTGCCCCCCTCTTTGAAAAAACCGGGGTTTTTTTGTCATTATATATTTCATACTTAAGACGTCACACATTTGTATAAATCAAAATCTATCTAAAATCTATAAATCATAAGACTTAATTTTGTAGAAACCAGCTATTACAAAACGAAGACACTTCGCGTCACGCTGCGCTGTCATCGTGTCCCGCTGTCATTTTGTCATCGTGTCCCGCTGTCATCGTGTCCCGCTGTCATCGTGTAGCCGCTTTTTTGGTTGTTGGGGGCCATCATAACGCTGTCAACCTATGGCCTGGCGAATTTTCAGACGTGGATATGTTTGTGAAGCGAACGCTGCAGTATAAAATTTGATTTGATTCCGCACCGATTTATAAATTTCACAGAGCCCTTTAGTGTTGTGGAGATAAAAACTGCGAAACGAATTTTCAGTCGTGGATATGTTTGTGGAGCGAACGCTGCAGTACAGTATACCTTGAATCCATTTCGCGGTGATCTATAAATTTGACAAGAGCTTTAGCGTCGTTGAGATGAAAACTGCGAAACGAATTTTCAGTCTAGAGTTTTGTATTTGTATATAATTTGATTCCATTTCAGTTTTGACGGTGATCTATAAATTCAAAAAGCCTTCCTCGTTAATCGATTGGACGAGCGCGCGAGCGCGAGCGGAGCGGGGGCGAAGCCCCCGCGACGCGAAGCGGGAGTCGCGCTCGTGTCACGCGCGCGTGTAAAAAATGTGACGAGGGGATCCCTCCCCCCCTCTCGCAAGTTATGAGATGTTCACGGTTTTAACCGAGATTATTTTAACCGAGAAGAATGAGACTTCGAAGTCTCGGTTTTCGACCGTGGTCTCGACTCAGATTCGGATTGCACTGAATGTCCGACTGACACGCGGACAAGTATATTCCATGGTGTCGCGAGACCGCGGTCTCACTTTTTAACTTCGAAGTCTCGTTTTTCGACCGTGGTCTCAGAATTTCGACCGCGGTCTCAGAATTTCGACCGCGGTCTCGATTCTGACTTCGAAGTCTGGTTACAGGACTGGTACAGTGGGGAGAACCCTATATGTACAGTTTAGTCAAATGCCGCGCGTTGACCATATAATTAGCGCATTCTCGCGCGCGATATCGCAAATTGAAGGTTTTGAGTACCCGGAGAGTTATTCATGCATGTGGGAGATTAAAAATGACGATTTCACACTTAATAATTGTGATTAGCACTTAGGGTACACACTGGGGGTAACCCTATATGAACACATTGTTTTCAGCCAGTAACAAGCAAGATAAGCAAGCCGTGAGGTACTCAAGTGGCATATTTCTTTGAAAAATGATAATACAACTATATATTTGTTCCCAGGTAATATTCGTCTAGGTTTCAGTTGCTAATTTGCCCCTTGCAAGCAACCTTGGCACACTTGCTTTTCTTAATTTCACCGCAGATCCTGCACTGTTTCATCTTGTAAACAGGACAGGGCACTCGGGCCATATTAACAAATAGCAAAGGGCACGTGCAACCTCCTCCACACTTTTCCCAAGCAGCCTGCAACTCAAGGGCAGCCTGTGCTTTGGCAGCAATAGAAGCTGCGGCCGATGAATCTCGTTCCTCTCTCGCCAGATCTCGTTGCAACGCGGCGAACTCACTGTGCTCACGAGCAGCTTGTTGCTCCGCATGCTTAGCACGGTTTCTCCCGAGAATGTCGTTAAACTCAAAGCTCCCGTTGTTATCTGAGAGCCTACCCTTGTTGGCTTTGGGAGGCAAGGATGCGGCAATATCTCAGGGTTCAAGATGCCCTGCTCGATTGGAGATGTCTCGTAGGTCTCCCAGGCCGAAGCTAAGTTTTTATAGGCCTCAATCTTCCTCTTATAATACTCGGAACTTCCCTTTCTAACGCCAAGAGGAGACCCTTTAAACTCAGTCACGGAAGGCGGTGCGGTGGACGTGTGCTTCTCAATATCCTGGACGATAAAGTTCGAGCGATCGATCTCAGATGCCGCCAAGAAATTCTGACAGATGCCTACTTTACGCCATGCAGTGATGCGGTCCGTAGGAGTGGACCAAGAGAACCACACCCTTGAAAAAATACGTATGAAGTCGGTCACGTTCACCTTCATATCCGAAATGTCTAGCGGATGTGCGTCTTCCAATCGAGCGAGGTTCAGCTGCAACAAACGCTCCCGCTTAAACTCCCGCACCGCCTTAGCCATCTCCATGTGCAACTTGCGGTTAACTTGGTCAAGGGCCTGAAACTTCCCTGAGGTGTTAGCTCTTTCACTCCACTGAATAATACCCTTACTCTGACAGAATGCGAGAACAGGTGTTCCGCTCGGTGAAAACGAACTGGCTAAGCTCCATAAGCAGTCCGGCCGAGTGCTTTTATCATGCATCTCGGAAACCCGGATGATACGAAATAATGACTGACAGTACAGTACTACTGTACTGTCATCCTAGCTACTAGCGGAGTCACGGTTCCGATCAGAGACAGGTCAGGCTAGGGGCTACCAGAGCCCATAATAATAACCCTGAACCTAAAGTCCAACACACCACCCGGAGCTGTGACTGTAGCTAATAGGGCTAGGCAAGCGGAGCAAACTAAACAGATAACAAACAGCTACTTCACTGGAAACAGATATACTTCTAGCTGGGTGCCCGGGGACTTGTCCCGGCACAACCCACCACTGCGGCTAAGGCTAATCACACCTCCAGGATTTGAAATAAGCAGACTCTAGCCACTGTAAAGCTGGTCGGCAGAGCCGAGTTCAGCTGACGGATTCCAATCAAGAAAAGCATCCGAAGTCAGTTGAGAAGAGACATCATAAATGTTGACACCACCAGACCCAAGTGGGCAAGGCGGGAGAGCAAGAACATTGAAGCTGACAGAAACAGACGATCCCAGAGCACCACCAGACCCAAGCGGGTCAGGCGGATCCCAGAGTGGAGTGGCAAAATCATCAGACTGGTAAGTAGCCGAGGTCGATTGAGAAAAGAACCGCGGCACATCCCGAGGCGGCAATGACGAGCCAGCAGGAACCATAGGTGGGTCAAAAGAATCCAGCAGTGCTTCATGGGACCGAAGTGAACCGTAGCCGTAAGTGGCTCCGGGCTCAACCAGGCCCCTGACACCACCGCCGACCACGAGGGTCGGCATCGCCGTAGCACTGAACAGAAACGTAGCCACCATGAAAAGAGTGAGTGCAAATTCACCGATGCCAAATGGCCTGGAGCCTCTGGGGACTCCGAACCGCCGAAATGCTGCAGCCGCCGGCGGCGCACCCCCCTCAATTTCAGTCAGGCAGACACCAGGAGGGTAGTTGGAGCCCTCCCCATCATCATCGGAGTCACAGACATCAACAGGCTCAGGGTCAATGTCAAACCAGTCAGGGTGGACAGTGTTGAATGTTTTGAAAGAACTGTCAGCAGGAGCCATTGGGCCGAGAGCCAGAGAGGTTGACGGCGGCACACAGGCGGCACGGTTGACTTCATGCAAGTCAACCGGCTCACCATGCACAGGTGCAGAGGCCCGCGGCAGCAGCTGCCCGCCAGTGGTCGGCTCAGCGACACCACCAGCAAGCGGACCGCTGACCGCAGCAAATGCAACACGGCCAATAGAGAGATGCTCAACAGGTGCAGACTCAGCAGAGGCAGTAGCATCCTTGAACTGCTGCAGAGCCGTAGGCTCTGGAGCAAAGGCATGCGCAGACAACTCACAGATTTCAGGTTGCCCCACGAGAGCACACAAGTGCTCCATGGACCCTTCATCTCCAGCGTCATAGTACCGCTGGAAACGAAGGGCAAGCACGTCGGAGTCATAAGACTCGACGGCTTGGCAGTAGGAAGCCGAGATGGACAATGGGTGAGTGTCCTTGTGAGGACACTCACTGAGCCAATGCTTTGACCCAACGGCGCGGCACTTTTCGTGCCTGCACGTTGGGACAAAGGTGCCAGACCGCTTGTCAAAAGCCACCTCCGAAGAGGCGGAATGAGCAAGCGGCCGCACTCCAGGTCGGTGGAAGTTGCGCGGAGTGTGTTTCCCAGGAGGCGGCTTGGGGCCACCCCTCTTAAGGGAATCCACATCCCGCTGCAACTTGACCAACTGAGCACTGAGCCGATCAATGGCCGAAGCCAGGCCAGTGTCAGTGGTGCAAGATGCTACAGACATGGGGCGCCCTGCAGTGCGCTTGCCCGAGAGCCGCCCGCAGCGGTACTGCTCGCGCACGCGTGCCTGCAGGGTGAGCAGACTTACAGCCGCACGCTGGTCAGCTCGAGCAAACGAGTCAACCAGCGTGGCGTAAGCCGATCCAGATAGAGCAGAGAGGAACTGCCTTTTAACAGCGTCCTCGGGCAGCGTCGTCAGACGCTGTGCATCCCGAAGACAGCTGTTAAAAAGGCGAATCCCTGCATCAAGGTCATGCTCATCAGAAATCTTCACATCAAGCAGCTCAGTCAACGCGTCGAACGGAGTCGACGCGTCAGCAAGCATACGCACCACCTCCAGGGTGGCGTGTTTGCCATCAGCAGGAACATCCGCACCAGAAGCCTCTACCCAATTACGGGCAGGAGACCCTGGCGCAGTCAGCAACAGCAGCACAGAGTACAAAAGTTCATTGGCAGCAGGCAGAACAGGGGTGTCAGCAGCAGTCAGGTCAAACAGGGGTGCGAACGCCGTCGACTGTAGCGTGAAAAGCTGCTGAAGCTCTGACACCAACTGAGAAAAAATGTCCGAAGTCACGGGAAAGCCGATTTCCCCCCCACTGTATGGGGGCCTGCTTCTCCTTGCGTCACCCCTCACTGTGTGTGGCATGTGTCACCCGTGACCGTGTCTCCGTCACGTTAGCCTTCTCTAGTTAGTCAGTCCGTATGTCCGCCTTCTTAGTTTTATGCTATTCCGTTTCCGAGCACCCGGCACTATGTGATTCTGTGACTTTACCGCGTATATATATCCATTATATATATACCCTCATATCACCCTTTCTGTCAGGTTATCGACCCACTTCACGCTAAGTGGTGTTTCGGTAGGCATCAACTCGCTTTGGCTTCACGTCAATTCTACAAAATTCCCTCTTTCCCTCTTACTTCCTTCGGACTTACATCGGTTTGAGTGCAACTGCCTCATCCCAACTTCCCTGTCCAACTTCGTGTGTTGCCTACCGTCTGTGATTGGTTTTCCACGATTTCCTTCGGCCAAACTTCCTTCTTTCCCTCTTGTTCCTTCACCATGGCCGGCTACTTGCCTTCCGGTTTGAGCGCATTAACCTCAACCCGATTTCCTTATTTCACATCGTGGGCTGCCTACCGTCAACGAGATTGGTTCTCCGCGATTTCCTTCGCGCCAAACTTCCTTCTAATTTTACATGAAGTTACGTTATGACCATCAACCCGAACGTCCACTCGACTTTCTGACCAGCAGCACCCCTTCTGGCGGGAATACGGGTTACTGTACGACGTTTTTGACATTACCCCCGTTTTCCTCGTCAAATTTCACCCCAATTTGACTTAGCGCTAGATGGTCTAGACGGTTGTTTCCAACCTATACAACCGTGACACCAGGGGTTCGACTCCCGGTGTCCGCTATGATATTGAGGACGCCCTAGACCCCATAGCTCTAGTGGTTAGCATTATCACTTCTTCCATCACGAAGCCGATGTCTCGTCCCCACGAAATTTTGCGGCTTTGTCGCCCAGCACTTTTGTTGCTGCAGTTTTTGAACTCTGAACGTCAAACGAATCTCTGCGCAACCGGTGCACGAGAGTGGCAGCCGCAGCCGAAGCTTCCGACGCAGCCGAATCCAACTGCGGAGTTGTGGGTGTTGCTGCATTTAACGCTCCAACATCATCGAAAATAGTTGCTAATTTACGCGCCCTAGCGCGTGTACGTGGTCTCTGTGGCGTATCCATTATAAAATTGACGGTGAGACGGGAATGTGGGCTAGCGGTGCGACAGTAGACGGTAATCCCGCAGCGGCCAATCCCTGCAGGAGTCTCAGCAAACAATAACACCATCAAGCAGGTCATGAGCCGAGTGGCTAATAGTGGGAGCGACCCACAAAACGCGGAGTGTCCTTTCCGCTGATCAGGCGGAACGTGAAGCATAACCATAACCAGCGACGATACTGCTGCCAAATAAATGCCAAAAAAAGCTGATCTCCACTTCAAAAGGAGGCCATACTGCGAAGAGAAAACCACTGCCTAAGGGGGCACCCACCCCATCTCTGTGTCAAAACTTAGCCAATCATGGCAACAGCTAGGCGCTGTGCCATCAGAATTACCGGGAAAGTGGTGACGCGCATAACCTGCGAGAACAGGTGTTCCGCTCGGTGAAAACGAACTGGCTAAGCTCCATAAGCAGTCCGGCCGAGTGCTTTTATCATGCATCTCGGAAACCCGGATGATACGAAATAATGACTGACAGTACAGTACTACTGTACTGTCATCCTAGCTACTAGCGGAGTCACGGTTCCGATCAGAGACAGGTCAGGCTAGGGGCTATCAGAGCCCATAATAATAACCCTGAACCTAAAGTCCAGCACAGAATTCTAACACCTCGTCGGCGTATCTGCTGTCGTGGTTGTCAGTCATCTCGACGACAGGCCGAGGGACATCACGTGCTGTTAACTCCGCGTCTAACATGTGATATCGTTGCAGCAAAGTGACCCCAGTCTGACAACCACTCTCATTAAGGGTAAGTAGGCCAAAAGTCGAAAACTTCTGACTCTCGTGAATCTGTTTGTCGAAAACTGACAACTCGTCAGGGCACAAGGTCTCTGTTAGGGTGTCACGAGCGAGCATGAGGTGCGCCCCATATAAAAACCCGGAAAGATCCATAACAACGTCTATCGTGACGCTCTCACGATTCTCGGCCATGGGGATAACCGACGACTTCCCCTTAGCCGAGACTCGTTTCCGTATGTTGTTTCCTCGGAGGGTGTTGTAGTCGATAAACTGAGGGGTTTCATCACGGTTGAGAAGACGGCGCGGATCTGTGATCAGCTTGGTCACAGGGTCCATGATGCCATGGCGAATGAGGGTATCCTGCAGCCCCGCTCCCGGTGCAAAAAAGTGCTCCTCCACTGCCTCCTCAGTATACTGGGCAACCCGCTTTTTTTCCAAGGCAACAGGCTTCTTCTCGCTAACTTTGTCTGCATAATACCCGAAAAAATACTGGAAGAACTTTCTGCTAGGGCCGCCATTCTCAAGACATTGCTTCGCGCCGGCACTCAGCTTCTCATATTTTGTGCCCTTCGACTGCTTGTTCCTATGCTGCCTATCCTTCAAAACCTGAACTATCTTCGCGCTAATAGACTCCCTGTCCACAGACTTCGATCCATCGTTAGATTCTAACATCCAGGTTACCAGATCCTCTCGCTCAACCTTAAGCAATACGTGTTGCTTATTTTGCCCGATGAGCTCAGGGTTGTTGACGAACCGAAACAGCTGCCTTCTCTCACACAGGGGGAATTGTCCACTCTGCAAAGCAAACTCAATACTGCAATATTCTTTTTTAATATACTCAACAGCAGCGACGACATACATCTCATCGCGCTTTCTGTCATGTTTACCCAACTCGAAACCCTGTTTTGGTGTGCTTTTCGGCATGTTTCTTTCACTCAAACGACCGCCAAAGTCAGAATAATTATCCAAATAGTCGGAATAGCACATCATTTTGAAGGGAATTCAATAGCGCATTCGACTGTACGCGTCCGCGATCGAGATTTCGACTTGAACCGTCCGATTTAGCCGCCTCAGTGACGTGTACATATAGGCGGGTTCCCGCATTTCCAGGGTTCCCCCCACTGTACAGGTCTGTCTGCTCGCAAGAAGTTTTCGAGTTCGAAATCTACGTGAAATTTTCCACGCGCCAGATATCGTTCCGCGATGCATGTCAGTCTCGTTTTTTGTGGAAAAACGAGACTTCGAAGTCTCACTGATGAAAACTGTCTCACGTAACGAATCTGATCGCGTCCACGCGTCTTCCGACGTGGACCAAATATTCTGTCGTTAACCGAGATGATTACCTCGGTCTCACTTTTCGACCGAGAAGATGAGACTTCGAAGTCTCGAATTTCTGACCACGGCCACGGTCTCGTTCGTGATTTCGGTTTCAGTCATCATAGGGGCCACTGAATGGCCGAATTTTGAATTCCGATGCTCTCATTCGCCCGACAAGTTTCGACCGAGAAGTTAGAAATCATCTCGTTTTCTAATCAGCTACGGCTCAGAGAGCCCTAAGGCGGGTATCTGTCAAACCCGGCCGGTGCACTGTGTGTGGATTATAAAATAAATACGACAAGTCCAGAAGTCCAAAACCCCACTCGGTCCCACCCCAAAGGGTGCTATCCCGAGACTAAGAGTCATAAGACCCGACGACATACGGACATAATCATCAGAAAATATCTGCTCTCTCAGGGCTGAAACCCCCAAAAGCTAAGGCACCGCACAAGCCGTGTCCGATGCTACCTGGCAATAACAGACCAGGTCCCAAGAGAGCCTTCTACCCTAGGCCTAATGTCCACTACCCTTCGGTACATGGGGATGTACCCAAGGGCCTTAGGTACATAACGATGTACCTAAGCCGTACAGATCAAATCAAGGCCCAAATCCGACGTTTTGTGCCCCTTGTAGAGACAATTAACCAATAGACACCCTCTTCTATCGATATTATGATCCAACATTCGTATCCGATCCGTACAATATACGCTCTGATGCAGTCAAAATCACTCTTTTGAAGAAAACAAAAAAAAAACAGGTCAAAATGAATGTTTTCCCCGTCATATTCGGCAAGCTCGGCATTTTTCTCTCTGCTATGGAAAGGGATGGCACATGCCCCCAAGAGGACGCGCATCCACACGAATGCTGAGCATACTCAAGAGGAGTTGCTGAGAGTGCAGAGGGCAAATGTCAGTGATGCCAGAAGGCAATTGTGATCGAGATATTAAGGGATACAGGACTATTTCTATAATATGAATATACATAATGAACGAGTAGGCGCAAGTGGATTAGCCCAGCCAAAATCGGACTAGTAAGTGACATATTATGCTAATAATTGACAAGAGCCTTCATTATGAGATGTGTTAAAACAATTTCCATACAAGCCTCTAACCCCACCTGATGAATATCGTTCACACGTACGTGCGAAACCCTAAGGCGAAATATCGATTTTCGTGAATGCATATACTGTGGGATCAGTTATAGGTACCTACAAAGGCGTGTTGAGTGAAGGAGTGCTTGAGTGTTTAAGTGCAAACCCCTGAAATCGCAACTGCCCTAAGGGGTGTTAAATGCCATTGTAACAAATATGTATCGATGTTCATCATTTAGCGGTCGTACACATGCATCAAACGCGATGTACCTAAGGGATGTACCTAAGATTTTCGGAGTTTTGAAAATGTACATTTTCTGGAAATTGTCAATATTGATGACCTGTCTAGACTATCGTATTGAGCTAAATACCATAAACCAAATGTTTCAGGGCCAAAAGGGACATGTCGACAATGGCTGAAATGGGCCACACGACCCCGCGTCGAGAATTTGGCTCACCGCGGCATTAAACGTACACGTATAGTTAGGTACATCGCGATGTACCTAAGCGTGGGTAGTGGACACTAACATGCAGCAGGCATGAAGGTCACCCAGACCGGGGCCCCCATGGAGGATACTATTGCCTACTGCATGCAATTACAAGTGGCCTAAGGCAGGAGTAAGTCCATCTGCCATCTACTGAGCCAACTGCCCCTCTGCGGGCTCTGCCTCCATGCCCCACTGGACACCCAGCTGCTCCAAGCACGCCACATCCTCCTTCTCCTGCTCCGTCAGCTCACCACCAGTAGCCGATGCGGCATCACCTGCAACAGGGCGGGCGGGCGGGACTCCACAGAATTCCACAGTTAACGGCAACTGTCAAAAACGTTCAGGCCTCCGCTGATCAGAAAACCTCAGTTTTCCGATCAGCTCCAGATGACTGTCATACTGACAGTCATCCTCCGCTGACCAGAAAACTCTCAGTTTTCTAATCAGCTACGGCTCAGAGAGCCCTAAGGCGGGTATCTGTCAAACCCGGCCGGTGCAACACCACAAAGATCACCACAACACAGTGCACAATGGGGTCCAAGATGGCAAGGGGCAGGGCCTGCATACTGATCTGAGCATGGGGCATGCTCCTGGACACTGCCAGGCGGCGGTCCAAGCTCGAGGCCTTGTAAGTAGCACAGGCCGCTGACGAGCTCCAACCACCGAACTGATTGAACTCGTGGTCTGAAACCTGGTCAGCCTCCGCCACAGCCGTAGCCCCGCCAGACCGCAGAGACTGGGTCCCATACAGCTGCCTCAGCTCATCAGCATCCAACCCCGATGCCTCCGCCAACATACGGAACAGGTACCGACGCAACTGCTGATAGTCCAAAGGACCACCCGACAAGCAATCCTCCTCCGGCCGACGGGCAAACCGCCTACCATCAATCTGCTGAAACAGAGGCTCATGCGGCAGGACCCCTCTGCTAATCTGAATGTCAACCCACTGCTGGAGCAGCTCAACCGGGCACAACTCCTGCCCCGGAGCCGCCCTGACCACCTCAACCACCTGGCCGAACCGATACTTATCCGTCTTCCTCTGCTCGAGGAACAGGCACATGTGGGTCTCAAAGAACCGCACGTCCACCACCCGCAAGGACCCCGCACAGTCATACCGCATGAATGCCACCCACATAGACACCGTGACCGTAGCAAACATACGCCTAGTCACTCCCCCAGACCGAACCCAGCACACCGCACCCCGAACCACAAACTCATACTCAAGCGGCTCCTTCCACCTTCCTAGCCAACCTCCTGTCACCCAACCGGCGGTGAGCCGCCTCACGGACCGCAGCCACAAGCCTATGACCAGTGGGGTTCCTGTCTGCCGGAACCAGAGCATACTCATGGGCCCGAAAAATCATGCCAGAAGCAGTCTTAACCACAGAAAAGGTCTTGGCCGCATTGGCCACATTGCAGATACAAGGCCACCGTGACCGGGTCAGCCACCACCGCAGTCCGAGGGGGGTCCCTCTCAGCACACCACCTCTGGTACCGCACAAAAGCCCGGGCATACCCATCAATGGTGCCCTGCTTCCTAGTCTCCAGCACCGCACCCTGGATGTCCCGCAGAAGCTGCCGCTCCAGAGGGTCCGTCTCCGAGAACCGCAAGCCATCCCAAAACTCCCCAGTGCCTATGGTGCCTGCAGAAAGGGCAGACCCCGCAAGAGCCCACGGCCCCAAGAACACCTCTCACAGCCACCAAGAGTGCAACGGGACCCGAGGCCCGCGGGCTCCCTCTCATCAAAGGAAACCCGCACCACCAGGACCCGAAACCGAGGCAACCCCACCCCCCGCTCATTGGCCCTGCCAAGACCAGGGAGAAAGGTGTCCGCAGACGGCTGGAGCTCAGTCCACTGGACCACACAATCAGCCAAATGCACCCCATCCGGGCACAGCAGCACCCACCACGGCTGGAAGACCCACATAGGGGCCACCACCGTAGCAGCTGCCCTCTCCGCCTGCAGAAACAGGAGAAGCCTGCCAATCAACCGAAAAGGAGGGTTGCACCAATTCACGTGCTCCCTCCAGTCCGACTGACTGAAAGTATCCACCCCAGAGGTGCCGGGGCAGTACCACGCACTGTTGAAACGGGGCAACAGACAGTTCTTGTCTGTAGCAAACCGATCACAAGTGTGCCAGTACCCCCCAGCAATCCAAGGATCCAGGAACTGAAAGATGGCCGGATTCAGCATCCAGTCATCATGGTCCTGGATCTTGGACAGACCGTCCGACCGAACCTCGAACTCCCTGGGAACCCACAAGGACGACAACACCACACTCTCCGCCATACAGAACCAAAAAATCTCAACCGCCAGTGCATGCAGCTCCTCATGCCTGCTACCACCCTCAAGGACAAAGTGGACCGCTTGGTTATCACAAATAACCAGCACCCGCTTGCCCCGAAGACGGCCCGAGACACTGAAACCCCGGAGGGAGTCAAGGATACCCCGCAACTCCCTATGTGTAGAGGACCGCAGCCTGTCCTCCAAGGACAGGTAACTATGCCCCTCCAACTCAGGACCCCCCCTCGGGCCCAGGGCACTCTCCAGCCAAGAGCCCCATGCCACCTCAGATGCATCACAATGCTCAACCTCTAACTGCAAACCTGAACCCCTAGGCTCCCAAATGCCCCGCTGAAACTGCCTAAACTCATCACCCAACCAGAACTCAAGCTCCCGCCTAAAAGCATCCGAGCCCGGGACATGGGATGCCCACGTACCCCAACACAAGGTGTCAGCAATCAGGACAGCCGCAGACCTAGTGAACAGCTTGCAGAGTGCACCAAGCACAAACCACTGAGCATTCACCAGGCCTGCAAACTTAGCCACAAGCCTCAGCGGCACCCGGCGGAAGCAAGACAGGATCTGCTCTGCGCAAGCCCTAATCTTTGCAACCGCCTTGTCCGGAACAAACAGCCGCCTCCCTTGGAGGTCAATCCCAACCCCTATATGCACCAACTCACGGGTCAAAAACAGCTGGGACTTGGTCTCAGAGACCAACCAGCCTGCCAGCTCCACATCTCGGATAACCGAGCGGAGCTCACCCAAAGCAGCAGGATCCGTCAGGGAGGGGGCCCGCACCGCACAAATAAAGTCATCCACGTAGGGGTGCACCCGCACCCCCCGAGCCCGCCAACGGCCCACTAGCTCCCTGTTGATCTTAGTAAAGACCCAACAAGCCGGAGCCAATCCAAACGGCAGAACACAAAACTCATAGAAGACACCTAGCCACTCAACAACCACATACTGCCGAGATCCCTCGTGCAGGTCAACGTGATAATAACCGGACTTATAGTCCCAGTAGAACAAGCCATCATCCGGCCGAAGCACATCAACAAACGGCTGCAAGTGCTCGTACCTAAACCGAGGAAAGTCAAGAAAGGAATTCAGGTACTTACCATTGAAGATCAGACGAAGCTTAACTCCATTGTTGTCTACCATAATCGGCAAGACAACCTTGGGCTTTCGGGCCGCTCTCCGCACCGCTCCCATCAACTCACACTCTCGCAAAGCCCCCGTGACAAATTCCGGAAACAAATTAGCCGACGAGTGATTGGGCAAGTGAATCGAAGGCGGGGGACGCCCGCTACTAAACCTCAAACTAAACCCGTGCTCAATCCAAGACATCACATAAGTAGAACGCACAAAAGTCCGCCAAAAGGAGGCGTGATCTCTAAGCCTGCCCGCAACTCGCGGCACAGCAACCCCCTGCTCAACGATTGCAACAGCATTCTCAAGCTCCTCTTCGGAAAACTCAACATCCAGACCTGGCAACAGCAACCCGCAAGCGAAGCACAAGCATTATGCATTATAAATTAGAAATTGTTAAGTTAGGCGTTCCGCTCTAACATTCGTTCAAGCCTGGCGTTCCGCCAAGGCACACAGCTCGGCATTCCGCACGAGACAAGTCTTCTGCTACTGCAAGGAGACTACTGCAAGGCAGCATAAAATAGAGGGCTTATCCCTGGCCACGTCCACGACCCCTGCCCGCAGCAGGCAAGGAGCACTGGTTCTGGTGGTGGCCCCACTGTCCGCATCGGAAACAAGTTAGGTTCTGGCCAAAGCCACGACCACCTCCAGCCCCAGCAGTTGGGGGAGGCGAGAAAGGAGGCAGCTGCTGCTGAACCGCAGGCCTAGGGCGCTGATCCCTGGTCTTCTGCTTGGCTGCATTGGCCTTCGCCTTTGCTTCATTCTCTGCCTTAACTTCTTTCCGCGCGCGCCTACACGCTTTGTCTTCCTCATCATTCTCAGCGTAAGAACGTCTCTCCAATTTCTCAGCCATCTTCCATCCCACTTCAGTACCCTCGTCAACCACCATAGCCAAAACCTTCCCACGCTCTCTAGCGCGTGCGACGCCCTTCTCAGCCGTCTCGACACAAAAGGCAAGAGCCTCCACAACATTGGAAGGGAGTTGCGTACCCTCCAAGGCTTTGCGAGCCTCATCCAACGCTGCCCCGGTAGCCACGTGAGCGCCATAGTGGTGCTTGACCTCGTCGAATTGCTTCCGGACGCCCTTGAAGGAGTCCTTCTCCAATCCCGCGCGAGTCAACTCTTGGCGATCGTTTCCAGGAAGCCCATCGTAGTCGACAGCGTCCAACCAAGGGCGCTTACGCGCCCCCCCAACCGCCTGCAACGACTCCTCACGCAGGATAGACAACCTACTCGTAAAAGTGGCCATCTGCCGCATCAACTTCTCCTGTGCTGGCGCAAGAGGATCTCCATTTTCTAAGGCCCTAGCGGCTTCCACATACGACGCGTGCGCTTTCAAATCATCAACCTTCTGCTGGCAAGCGTTGACGTCGGTGAACCAATCCATGTCGATAATTCAAAATAACAATATATATAAAAAATTCGAACTGAAGAATAGTAAAAATTACAGCACTGAAAAAACTCCACAGAATTCCACAGTTAACGGCAACTGTCAAAACCGTTCAGGGAGGGCCTCTTCAGGCCTCCGCTGATCAGAAAACCTCAGTTTTCCGATCAGCTCCAGATGACTGTCATACTGACAGTCATCCTCCGCTGACCAGAAAACTCTCAGTTAGAAATCATCTCGGTTAAAACCGTGAACATCTCATAAATTCCTCAAAAATAAACTTTAAAACTAAACAAATCAACAAATCCAAATATGAGGGGGGGAGGCTAGGAAGCCCCGTGCCATATATATCAATATGCTCCATAACGTATACTCGTGAAGGTATCGACTGATTAGACTGATTGATTAATTCAGTCAGTGACATGAGCGACAAAAACCAAATCAGTTCATGTCACCGACTGAATACGATGTCACCAACCGAATACCAATTAATTCAGAAAACTCTCTCACCTCGCCCATCACATATATAAATAATAATTTATTGCGGTGGGGGGCGACGTATATTAATATTACCGCCAGAAGTTAAGGATATATAATTATATATATGATTTATGGTATATATAATTTATATAACATATTTGCTTGAAATTTCTTGGCGCTTCGCGATAAAGAGGGGGGTGGGGGAGGTGGGGGGTTCTTGGGGTAGTGGGGTGGCAGGGGAAAGCTTTGTTTCGTGGGGGGTTCACGAGTGTGGAAGCGTTGGGGAGGGGGGTATTGGGAGGGGGGAGGGGGACAAATTGCCCCCATTCCTCCTGGCTCCCCCTCCCCCCCCCAATACCTCCACCTCCCACCCCCCCTCTTTATCGCGAAGCGCCAAGAAATTTCAAGCAAATATGTTATATAAATTATATATACCATAAATCATATATATAATTATATATCCTTAACTTCTGGCGGTAATATTAATATACGTCGCCCCCCACCGCAATAAATTATTATTTATATATGTGATGGGCGAGGTGAGAGAGTTTTCTGATATTAATTGGTATTCGGTTGGTGACATCGTATTCAGTCGGTGACATGAACTGATTTGGTTTTTGTCGCTCATGTCACTGACTGAATTAATCAATCAGTCTAATCAGTCGATACCTTCACGAGTATC
>LGRX02015987.1:0-16261 GCA_001247695.2 Cymbomonas tetramitiformis | reverse complement strand
TGCTCACCCTATTGGCACTAAGAGACAGCGCACTAAAGGCAGTGCTCACCTTATTGGCACTAAGAGACAGCGCACTAGAGGCAGTGCTCACCTTATCTGCGTGCTCCATGTTGTATACTTTATCAAATGCCATATTACTTCCTTTCCCCACCATTCCGCCCTCTGAGAACTCGAGCTGCGAGGCGGTGTCCATCCCGCCATGCCGGATCTTCTTGCCATGAATCGCTTGCCCTGGCGGGGTTCTCCCTGGTTTGTAGTAAAAGCTGATTTGGGATTCAGTATCCTTGTGAGCATGGGCCGTAGAGTACACGATATCATATGCCATGTCGTTCCCTTTCCCCACCACTCCGCCGTCTGTGAACTCGAGCTGTGATGCGGTGTCCATTCCTGCGTGTTTGATCTTCTTGCCTGTGCGCCACCGCTCCGATCACCACCTTCCATTCGGCGTCAGTTTAAATCATGCGATTCTCAGTCACACAGCTTCATCTAGCCTTCATTGTGCGCCTTTCAGCCCCCTTTCTTTACACTGTGGGGCACTACAAGGTGCTGTCAAGCTACTCGATCAATGCGACAGGATTCTATTTCACCGGGTTCCTCAAACGGAGAGAACTTCAAGCACCTCTCGAGCAACGCTTAGGTCCTCACTCCACATTCCTACCCCCTGACTTGTCTCTTGCATAGATCCCAAGAACACAAATGAATCCCAACCTCATGCGCCTCCCTCCTTACACTCCTCATATCCACAACTTGTTGACCCTCCCTATGCATTCACTCCAACCCTCCCTCAATGCTTCGAGGGGCCACACCTTCATGAAACGGTTCGTCATTCCCGATGAGACCCTCGTAGTACGGATTGATAGAGGACTCGGTGTCTTTGCCGGCGTGCTTGATGGCAACTCCTGACCCGCCCCGGAGCTCACCCAGGTCGCCACAGAGCACGACAAGCGCCCCCCTTCAAGGGAGCGCCGAGGCCATCCACGAGGCGGCGCAGAGCCGAGCAGGAGACGTGTTAGAATTCGAAACTCTGTTTTCACAAAAGCAAGCGTAAACTTTCATTCTCAAAAGATATACCAGTTCGCAGCTTGAAACGCCACGAACTTCAGCGCCCAATCATTATTGATTGGGCAGCCTAAGTGAAAGGTCACTAAACAGATTCCTACGTGTCACTGTCGTGTTCATACCGACCGCAGTGACACGCCTGAGTACCGGCCCACGATCTGAATGTGGGCCGATGAACTATTACGCACTTGCCGATGGTCATCAATGATCTAACGGCTACGATTAGTTCAGCAGATCTACAGATCTAGATCTAAGGGTTTCTTAGGGTTCCTTCAGGGTTTCTTTAGGGTTTGAGCATCCTGACTGCTATACAAGGCCTAGACAGCCATGCTTTACACCAAACTGATCAGCAGGCACTGCAGATTCCAATACCCCTTCTAAAGGGTGACTGTCTAGCTAATGCCAGTTCTCGGGTATGGTACCCCTTCAATCTGTCACACCCAGTTTTAGGGATGGTGCCCCTCCAGCTCCAGTAATATGGGGATGGTGCCCCTCCAGCTCCAATGATATGGGGATGGTGCCCCTCCAGCTCCAATGATATGGGGATGGTGCCCCTTCAGTCCTCAGTCTTCAGAGTTGGAGTTTTGCGACTTCATGATATCCTGCCTTTCCCTGTGTGTGAGGAAGGCTGGTAGAGGAAGAGGTTTGGTGAAGATGTCAGTTGTGTTGTCTGCCGAGGCAACGTACAGGGCTTCCACCATCTTGGACTTCACCACTTCTCGGATGTACATGTTCCTCACCTCAATGTGCTTGGATCTGTTGTTGTTGACATAGTCGGAGGCCAAATGAATGGCCCCTTGGTTGTCACAGTACATAGGCACCGGATTGCAGATGTCCACCAAGTCGTTCAGCACATTGATGATGTACTTGGATCTCCCGAGCCCCTTCAGACATGGCGATGATCTCAACCTCGGTAGTTGACAGCGACACACATCTCTGCATGATGGAGGAGAAGATCAGTAAGCTGCCACATAGGTAGACTGCAATGCCAGATGTGGATCTCCTCGTGGTTTTACACCCAGCATAATCAGCGTCAGTGTATATGCATAGCGGTATTGCTCCACTGGCCAGACCCAGCCCCCTTGGCACAGAGGAGGTTGTCCGCAATACCAGCTCGTGGTTCACAGTGCCCTTAAGGTATCTGACAACCTGCTTCAGGGCCACAAAGTGCTTTGGGCCATAAGACGCACAAAAACGAGAGAGAGCCGACACAGCAACCATGATGTCAGGGCGTGTGCACCGTGCAACCCACTGCGGCTGCCCAAGTAATCCCCTGAATGGAATGATGGCATCTTTACCATCAGATGGGGCAAGAGAGCACCCAGGAGACATAGGCAGGCTCGCCGGCTTAGCATCCTGAAGTCCATAGGTCTCAATCATCTGAGAGATATACCTAGACTGAGACAGATATGCCACCCCTGGGCCCCAGCGCACACCGATGCCCATCACAAGATCCAGCACACCCAAGTCCTTGCAGGCATACCGGGAGTTGAAGGCCGCCACAAAGGTGTCATACCATGAACGGCTGTCGGTGGCAACAAGGTAGTCATCCACATATGCCAAGCTGATCACTGTGATGCCAGAATCTCGGATGTAGTAGAGGCAAGGCTCAACATCATTGCGCCTCATCCTCTCATCATAGCTCATAATGAAGGTATCGCTGGTCTCAAACCACTCCTTGCCTGCTTACTTCAGGCCATACACTGCCTTGAGCAGCTTGGCACACGTCCTGCCCTGACACTCCAGCCCCCTAGGGAGCTTGACATACAAGTCCTCCTCCAGGGTCATGTTCAGGAAGGCTGTCTCCACATCCATGTGATACCCCCCCAGGGCAAGGTTGAGCGCCAGAATAATAATCAGCCTCACTGAAGACAATTGTGTGCACAGGGCAAAGGTGTCAAAGTAGTCAACACCATACTCTTGCTTGTTGCCCTTCACACATACTCTCGCCTTGCAATTCTGCAACTGTCGGTGCTTCTCCCGCTTGACCTTCAAGACCAACGACATGTCCAATAGACGTACACCGGGAGGCACATCCTCCAAGTCCATCATCAGCAGAGCCTTCTTGACTGTAACCAGAGCCTCAAGCTCGGTCTGAATGGCATCCATCCACTCATCAGCATCAGGCGCCTCCATAGCTTGTTTGACCCCCTTGGGCTCAGGCACACCATCTGGGAGCACATCCATTGAGCCCCCGGCACACGCCTTCCCCACAGCTGCCAAGCACGTGTGCTCAGGAGGGAATTGCACTTTACCCACCGGCAGGTCAATGTGTGTGAAGTTGGTGAGCAGCATAACACAATATGGTACTGAACTGGCCCCCACCGCTCGTGCGCATATGATACCAGCTTCCATCTCCTTCCTCCCAGCGTCCACCGTGACCTCAGTGAAGAGAGGATAGTTAACATTCAGGTCACCACTGTATGCAGCTGAGCGCACATCAGCAAGGTGCTCAGGATGCCCATCCAGATAGGCTCGAGACTCACCCAGCACGTTTCATCCGTCGCTTGCACCTTCAGCACTGCCAAAATCTCGTCATTGTCGTCAGGTAGATAGGCCCCGACATCAAGGACACCGTCCTCCAGCCCATTCGGGAGAATATCATGATATGCACCATCCAACGCCGTCACCATGAAGTTGGTGCTCAGCGGGGCCATTGCAGAGTGATCCCAGGTGGTGACCACCTTGCCCAGCTTGTCCACAACCTCATGGAACTTGACCATGCCAGACTTGACTATCTTCCCCGACTCAGGATCATACAATAAGTAGGCTCATGAGACCTCAGAGTGACCAACATACCTCAGCTGCCGTTCTCGGTCACTAAGCTTGTGCTCCCTTCTGCCCGGGTCCACAAAAGCATATGCCAGACATCCAAACACTCGAAGATGGGAAAGGTCCCGGTGCCCATACAATTTGTAATAAGGGGACTTCTTGTGCATGGACCCCTTGAATGTTCTGTTCAGGATGTACACGGAGTGACGAACAGCAAGTGGCCACATGTCCACACCAAACCCAGACGTCAAGAGCAGCGCCCGAGCCATCGCCAGCACTATCCTATGAGACCTTTCCACACGAGCCTGGTTCTCATGGAGGTATGGTGATCCATGGCGTTGCTCAATACCTTGGTCTCTACAGTACTCATCCGTCTGCCCAGCAATCATCGTGGTATCCCCATCAGTGTGCAATACCATGTGATACTTCTCATCAAGTCCCATACGGCTCTTGTGCTGCCTCACCTCCGCCAGGAACATCTCAAGGGTCGCCAGGTAGTCCGACTTCTTCCGCAGGAAGTACACGCATATCCAAGCTGTACAATCATCCACGAAGAGCACGAACCATTTGTAACCACCAACACTGTGTCGGAATGGTCCACATGTGTTAGACCATACAAGTAAGCCAATCTCTGCGGCACACTCCCTGCCAGTAGGCTTTATCGACGGCCTGGTTGCCTTGGTGAGCCTACAGGAAATACACCTATGAGGGCGGCGCCACACCAAGCTCTTGGTATACTGCGCCGTAGTAATACCCATGGGGACCTTCTCGTCCAGCATCTACTGCATGGTCACGTCACCAATATGGCCAAGTCGAATATGTGCCAGCATCTTGGCATCAAGCTTCATCACTGTATGCCCATCCTTGTAGATCACCACCACAGGCCACTTGGTCTCCCGGACCCATACCCGGCTCTCCCCACACACCTCCAGATTCTCCACATTGTAGCATGAGTCCAATGGAGCTGAGAATATCTTCTCTCCAACAGGGTACTCATGAACAATGGCAAACTGAGATACAAACTGCCACCAACTGGCTGTCTCCCATCTGGGTAGCACAAAAAGGAACTTGGTGGACTGAGGCTCCCGAGTAAAGTCACTTAGAGCCTTCTGCAGACATCTCAAGATGATGCCATGCTCATAGGGTGGGTTGCCATAGCAGGCTTTACCAGCCCAATCCCTGCCTGCAGAAGCAAGGGTCCCCAGTCGTGCAGTAATCGTCCAGGATGTGGTTGTCAATGGAGGCAAACAACTCGAGAGTGAAGGGCCCATGCTCCTCAATGTGCTTCTTGGCTTTCTCAAACTTCCAGTCCGTCTTGTCCCGATCAGAGTCATCGTGGTAGGCTGCACAGGCCATGTAGGTATCCAAAGTGCCAATCTGATCCTCATATATGATGTACCGGTTGCCAACTCGAGAGAATGAGAAGGCCACCCCCCCACTGGATATCTGCCTGGCCCCAAAGTCAACACTGAACCCAGCATCCTCAAGCGCCACCACGGACACTAGGTTGAAGGGCTGTCCAGGAATGCAGTGAGCACCAGCAAACTGCAGCCCAATAGCGTGCCCAGTGGACACATCCAGCTTGGCAAGCGTGACTGTTCCACTGCCCACCGAGGACACAATACTGGCTTGCACCACACTGAAAGTGGAACTAGAAGCAGGATCAAAGTCACTGCCAAAGTCACTCACCAGATTGAATATGTGCTTGGTGGCCCCGTTGTCCAGCAACGCCACCTTCCCACTGAATGCCGGCAATGGCAGGGCCCTGGTGAAGATGTCAGCCGTGTTGTCTGCCGATGCAACGTACAGGGCGAGAGAGCTGCCTAAAGGGTGGTCCCCATGCAGCGCACATGCATCCTCATCGCCGGAGTCACTCCCATCTTCAAGACCAGGTATATCACAATACCAATCAGAAGAGCAGTAATCTCCCATCCCAGAATTCACGTCAGCCTCAACAGGCATCCCAGAATCGCCCAGAGCCACAGACCAGTGAGGCGGATGGAATAGTCCAAAGGCCCAATCATCAGAGGGGATACCACCCACTCCTTCATAGGGCTGCCCAAGGTGCACATCTTCTACAGGAAGCTTGAGCCTCCTCCTCAAGGAGCCCGAGTCCCACTCTTCTACAACATCATAGCCCAGCAGCGCCCAGAAGCTCTCGACCACCTGCACAGTGTCTCGAGTAACCATACTGAGCAAAGTCACCCATGACTGCAGCATCACAAAGGATCCCCGCACCATAGTCGGTTCCCGCTCGAGTAGACGCTGTAGTAGACCAGACTGCTCGGCCACAGCATGCCCAACACACACCAATTTCTTGTGGCTTACCACTCTGCCATCAATAGGAAAGTGAGGCCGTTCCAACACAATCATTGCCCTGTCCAACACTTCCACAGTGCCACTCATGAACATACTATGCACACATTGGACATCCGATGTGTACCATGGCTGCATGGGGGATATCTGATATCTAGTCCCAAGATGCTGCTCCCTTCCTGCTTCCCACAGGGCTTGGGTAGGCTCAAGCTTCCTCCCAGGGAGGGACGTGTACAGAGTATCAATGTACACGAACGAGTCGTACATTGGAGCCACCGGAAAGTACTTGTGCTTGTTCAACAAGAACCGATGCTTGCTGGGTTGATAGGGGTGTGACTTCTTACCAGTTCTCCTCTCTGCAGAGCGCCGGCCTCTAGAAGCATCAGACCTCCGCCGATAGAACCCACTCATAAGCTGATTCCCACCCCCCACAGGGGTAGGACCCTCAGAAGACGAAAGTCCGTCCAGGACTGCATAGTAATTGCTCAGGGAGATACCAGATTGAGACTCAGCATAGTCGTCGTCAGTACAACCATAAATAAATTGAGGTAGGACGTCAGAGAAGTCAGCAACCACGCTGTCCTCCACCAGCTCAGAGATTGCAAAGAGAGCCTCGCCAGTATCATCCACACCAGGGTGCTGCTCAGCTTCAGCAACAGCAGCCGCACGATTGGGCAACTTCCCATACTTCTGGTAGTCCTGAACCCTCTTCATTATCGCTGCCCGCCTCTTGGGATTCTTCTTGAGGTAAGCCTCTCGCTTATCCTCGTGAGTAACATAGCATTCACTGGACGAGTGTCCAGGCACATGACACACCGGACACGGAACTCGCTTGCCCAACGCAGCACGCTTCTGCTCTTCCTGCCTGCGACGGTCCTCCATAATTCCACCCCCCGTCTCCATTGCTGCTGCAGAAGTCGCGATGACGTTGTCGTAGTGCGCACATATCGCGTCGCTCAGCTTCTTGAACGACGGCAGCTCGTCCCCAGAGAACATAGTGCGAATATACACATATGCCGGGTTCAAGGAATTCAGCACCATGGCCACAAACACGGCCTCCAGGCTGCCGACATGAAACGTCTCACCACCCGGCAGGAATTTGCTCGTGCACGCATACTCCTCCACTCTATCAAGAACCTCCCTCGCATTAAGAAAGCCTTGTAGCGGGGGCGCGAGAGTCATGAACCTCTTCGTGTCGTCAAGCAAAGCCTTGACCTGCCGCACAAAGTACGCGGAGCCCGTGCTCCGACGCATTTTAATTAGTTGTCGCCAGGCTGAAACACCGTCTGCTTCATCACTGTACGAGCGAACAACTGCGTTCGCTGTCCTGGTGGTAACGCGCGATAGAAAGTCATGAAACAACTGGTTGGCTGCCACCGAGAACTTCTCGTCCTTCTTGATGTCCTCCAACTCGCGCGTGTCCGTCAATAAAAGCGCCAACGCTGGGTGACGACAAGACGGTACAATTTTACCTCTGAATTCCAGCCATTGGCTGTCATTTTCAGCTTCCTGACCAGAATAGGGCTGGTCAGTCGGGAACCCCTTCAACATATCCGTTAGAAAAGGTAAAGGTACGTCCACAATACCACTCGCAACTCGAGATTTAACATTGGAACCAGACACGCTGGATTCCGCGGCCTCAGGACACGCAATAACATTTCCCGTCCCCGCATTCTGGTTCGCAACAGCCAACGGCGGCACCGCGTGTGCCAGGGCTTGAACCATTTTAAAAAGCTCATTCATACGCGCGTCTTGCTGCGTAAATAGCTCTTGCTGCTTCTCATCCATACGCGCCTCTTGCTGCGCGAAAAGATTAGCCAGCGCTACAGAGTCCTCCCCTGTTGATATTCCATCAGGCTTCGCTTCTTCCGAAGGTTCGCCAACAGCAGAATGCGCACCCAGACCCGGGGGCCTCTCTGGAGCTTTGGCCTTGTCTTGTTTTCCCATTTCGAATACTACGCGCAGTGAAATTTTGCGTGATACAAACTTCGGTTGACACTTACAATGTAAGTGGGGGTTAATACTTACAATGTAAGTGGGACCATAACCTGTTAGAATTCGAAACCCTGTTTTCACAAAAGCAAGCGTAAACTTTCATTCTCAAAAGATATACCAGTTCGCAGCTTGAAACGGAGATACAACCTGGGTGTCAAGGGTGAGGCAGGCCGGAGATACAACCTGGGTGTCAAGGGTGAGGCAGGCCGGAGATATAACCTCGGTGTCAAGGGTGGATTGTGTGAGCGAAGCACGGTGCTGAGCGTGAAAGTGCAGTCACACACGACACTTGAGCCCTGAGAGCACTTAAAAAGCTTGGCAGGATACTTGTGGTGCTACCTGTGATTTGGTTTCCCAGTCGCTTGTCCCAAAAGTCACGCATGGTGAGCCCATACACCGCCCCATCGCGGCCCTTGGGCTTCACAACGTCCTGAATCTTATTGACCTGTGCGACCGGACCAAGCAGAACCTCAAACCTCAACCAGCTGTTATAGAATCCTGGCTCTGTGAACGCGTCGGGTCGTGTCCTGAAAATATCTGCGTCTATTCGGTGGTAATTGTTTTGACTGAAAGTATGCGCTTCCTGGCTCCACAACGGAATAGAAAAACTCGGCAAGGTTAAAACTGGTCACGTCTGCGAACTTCCCGAGCGTCTCGACTCAAATTTGGAACGATTGAAAAGCGGCTACGGTAGCAGCAGCCTGTAAACTAGCGGGGTGAGCGGAAACTTGAATAGAGCTAAAGAGCTTTGCCCGGAGATGTAACACGTCTGAAAACCCAGCCCGGGGTAAGGTTGCATCCCGGGGCATGTATGTAAAGAGCCGTTGCATATACCTTTCCCGCGTCCTTTTGGTACTGCTTCATCTCCTCAGCCCAAGATAACGGCGCGCCGTTACCTAGGCCGTTATTTTCCCACTGCGCCAAGCTCCAAACGTCAGCCCATGAGGACAGCGATGTGTCACTCCCGAGTCCCTTGCTTTCCTACCGCGCTAAAAGCACCACGTGCGGACTTTCGGGAAGCTATCCCGACACGGGATTTAAATGCTGGGGAAATTGACGCGAGAAGCAAGCGTCAGCTTGAAGGAGCTCTTTTAGTTTCAAAATAACGTCGTGGATGAGTAAGTCCGGGGAAAATTCGATGTGCTGTATTATTTTACACTGCAGACAGCTAAGGCAGCTCGAATCCTCAAACGCCACAAGCCACCCCAGAAAGCTGTTTTCGGCCAGGGCTACGCTAACCCTAGGAAAATAAGGTGAGGAACGGTCGACGTCTGCAGCATACTGTCCGGATCAAACAGCGACACAAGTGCGGTTTAAAGGGGGGGAAACGTGACGACTCCAAGACAACATATCGAGCTGTGCAACGTGATAAGATAGAAGTTGTACAGACTTTATGAATAGGATTAGGCTTCAAGAAGGTCGAATGGGAGGACCGTGCACCTTTAACTTCTCAATCTCTCCTAACCTTGTCTTCCCTTGCAACGACTTTGATGTCGGTTCATGGGTTTGTGAAGGAATCCAACTAAATTGTTGGGTCAGTGCAGGAGCAGCTCGTGTTCCCTAGAGTCACACACACTAGGCTTTCAAACTCATGTTGGTAACTGTGTCCTGGCAAAATGAAGCTCGAGGTCCTTAACCAAACCGGAAACATAAATACACGGCGAAACGAAAAAAATAGAAACGTCACACCATCCTCACCGTGTTGTTCATGACAATCTCTCCTCTTTGATCAAAACGCATGGCGAAAACACTTTCCTCTATGCTCAGCACAGTATGCAAATCAGTAAGTACAAAAGGTTATACTGACGACGTCCCTCAGAATGTATGGACTTTCGAGTTGTGTCCGGATCCGAATGTTGCAAAATCAAAGCGTTTCAATCTTGGCGAAGTGTCCGTGGGTCTACTTCCACGAAGGGTTCTCAAGATTCCCATCAACTGTGCAAACAATCATTTCTGTTTTCTCTTTTTGGAATGTTTTGCGTTTCATTCCCATTCTGTCGATTCGGTTTGGGCGGGCGGGCGGGGGGTTTGGGGCATTCGATTGTAACGATTACCAATTTACATTACTGTAGGGGTTTTAACCTCTGCTCCTTATCTATGATTTGGAACCTCCAACTGGCCAAATATACCTTTAACCTTTAACCTTACTTAATCAGCAGCAACAGCAAAGCGCGAATCCCAACGGGCGACACAGACGAACTTCCGATCTCACGATCGCCAGACGCTAACGATGACAGTGCCAATGCAGTCGCGTACATTCACCGCGACGCCACCCACGCGTTATGGCATGGCATGGCATGTTGGGACGCAAAAAGCGAAGCACTGTCGCGCACATGATCCTACGGTCAGATGGCCTAGTGGAGATCTCTTTTTGAGATCGATCCGCCTCGTATCTTACTAGGCTTGGTCGGCCTGTATGCCATCTGAAATCTGATCGTTCGATCGTCTCATCATTCGTTTATATTTTGTATTTATACAAAGAATACAATCGGTGCGGTGCAGGATGCAGTGAAAGAATACAAACAGAGGCGGACCGGACCTGGCGGACCTGGCGGTGTCATCGTTATCGTTTGGCGATCGTCAGATCAGACATTTCTTCGTGTCACCCGTGGAGATTCGATTTTTGCTTGTTTAAAGTCAGGTGAGGTGAGGTGTAACCCGGTATATTAGCGAGGAAATTACCTCTGTGTCACTGTACTCTAATGTTCAACTATCATTGGTTAACTATGACTAACTTTGACTATCTGTCATATTTGATATTAAATTATGACAGGGGTGTCAGCGGGGGTCTGTAAGGGCCGCCAGGGGGTCTGAAAATCAGTTTTGGCCGTTTTAATTGGCCGTGGAGGCCCCCCTATCGTGAACCTCCTAATTTCTATGTGCATTCAGGGTTTAGGGTTTAGGTTTGGCAGAATTATGTCAGAATTATGTCAGAAGTACGTCAGAATGTGTCATAGTGGCGGCTACGCCGCCGCCGGTGCCCGCGCCGGTGACTGTGGAATTTGAATATGTCTTATGTGTTAAATATGGGCGTGCTATAAGAAACGGCGCGGCCTTAAATTACTATATGTATATACATTTTTTTCATTTAATAAAATTTAAAAAGGGAGGTGGGAGGTTGCCGTTTTCAGAAAGTATTCGTTAGAAATTGAATAAACAATCTAATCTATATTTCATTTTCATTATAAAAAAGTTTTCAAAAAGTAGCACCTCCCACCACCCAACCTCCCTTTTTTAACAAAATAGATTTAATGAAAATGAAAAAATAAATTCGATAAACTGAATATCATTTCTTTTGTCTTTAAAATAACCGAAAATAATAGGGTATATTCATCGGTTCATAACTTTTGAAACACTTAGCCTTTCCGGATGAAACTTCGGGTACATATTGTCCTTTGATAGACGAACATTTTGACATATCGTATGCAATATTTGGAGCAATATAACTTCCAAACTGAATATCATTTCTTTTGTCTTTAAAATAACCGAAAATAATAGGGTATATTCATCGGTTCATAACTTTTGAAACACTTAGCCTTTCCGGATGAAACTTCGGGTACATATTGTCCTTTGATAGACGAACATTTTGACATATCGTATGCAATATTTGGAGCAATATAACTTCCAAACTGAATATCATTTCTTTTGTCTTTAAAATAACCGAAAATAATAGGGTATATTCATCGGTTCATAACTTTTGAAATACTTAGCCTTTCCGGATGAAACTTCGGGTACATATTGTCCTTTGATAGACGAACATTTTGACATATCGTATGCAATATTTGGAGCAATATAACTTCCAAACTGAATATCATTTCTTTTGTCTTTAAAATAACCGAAAATAATAGGGTATATTCATCGGTTCATAACTTTTGAAATACTTAGCCTTTCCGGATGAAACTTCGGGTACATATTGTCCTTTGATAGACGAACATTTTGACATATCGTATGCAATATTTGGAGCAATATAACTTCCAAACTGAATATCATTTCTTTTGTCTTTAAAATAACCGAAAATAATAGGGTATATTTATCGGTTCATAACTTTTGAAACACTTAGCCTTTCCGGATGAAACTTCGGGTACATATTGTCCTTTGATAGACGAACATTTTGACATATCGTATGCAATATTTGGAGCAATATAACTTCCAAACTGAATATCATTTCTTTTGTCTTTAAAATAACCGAAAATAATAGGGTATATTTATCGGTTCATAACTTTTGAAACACTTATCCTTTCCGAATGAAACTTCGGGTACATATAAGTCGTTGTCTTAAAGTTAAAAAAATATGTGAGAGAATATGAGAGAATGTGAGAGAATGTGAGAGAATAACATAAATTAACATTTATTTATTTAAATAAAAGGTAATGAGTACGTGGTAATGGGTTGTTTTAAAAAGTATTTCAAAGAAAGAAAAGTATTTTTGTAGAATAAATTTTATGAAATAGAAAATGTTTTTAAAAATGCCCGTTACCCTACTACCCGGTACCCTATTCGTTTATTAAATACGCATTTTTACCGAGATGACCGAGACGATGCTATTTCCGCGATTTAACCTGCTGAAATTTTTGGGGGTCAACGTAGGGCACCCCCCATCGTTGATTAAATCGGCAAATTTTGATATGAGGGAATATGAGGGAATATGAGAGATTAACATAAAATTACTTATCTTTATATATATATTTATTTATATAAAAAGTAAGGGGTAGTAGGGTAATGGGTTGTTTAGAAAAGTATTTCAAAGGAAGAAAAGTATTTTTGTAAAAAAACTTATAGCATTTTAATTTTTTTTTAGAAATGCCCATTACCCTACTACCCGGTACCCTATTTTATTAAATACGCATTTGAACTAAATTACGATTTCTGACGTAATTCTCACGTAATTTCTCGAACCTAAACCCTAAACCCAGAACCTAAACCCTAAACCTACTGAAATTTGGGGGGGTCGACAAAGGGGACCCCCACCGGCGATGAAATCGGCAAAATTTAATTTTTGTGACCCCTAGACACCCCCACAGACCCCCCGATGACAGGGCTGTCATAATTTCAAATCGGATAGCCAAAGTTAGTCAATGATAGCCAATGATAGCCAAACTATAGAGTACTGTCGCGCGACTGCCACGTCGGCGTAAATTCCCCCCAAAACGACAGTACTGTACAGTATATACAGAAAAATGACAGGACAGTACAGCGGAGGTTTCCTCGGTGCAACCCGGGGTAACCGTCATAGAGATATGGCACTGGAAAGTCTAATAAGTGGAAACGTTCGATTGCGGATTCATCATTCAAAGTGAAAGAAACGAATACAAGTACGAAGTAGGTATGATCAATCGAATGATGAAGCATGAACCATCGCATGAAGGGGAAGAAAGTAGAATCTTCAATACTTCACTCGTTCGTTTAAGTCGATATGTGAGCGTGATAGAACGGCATACATTGCATCGCACTCTCTGTTGAAATATGACGAAATCCCCGCGTTACAGTGACAGCCTCCATTCCACCTCGATCTCGAACAAGAGAGCGTGTTTAGCCAAGCAGACGGGTCGGCTACCGGAGAGGGCAACCTTTGACAGGACTCTGTGGAAATGCCTCTGTTGATGATCTGGCCTCTTATTTCCCGCCTTTAGTCGCGATGAATCTGTCAATTACTCCATGTTACCAAGTCGTATTCCATGTTCAGCTTCAATCAGATAAGTTGAGGTATGATTGTCGGGGTTATCAATATCAGCAAACGTAAGCTTCGTTGATTGACTTGGCTTGGCTATCTCTCAGAGGCTGGACAGGAGTATATCTTCATATTCAAGCATAGATACCGGACATGTTTTCAAGGAGTACCGCTCGGTTACTTGGATCGAGAGCAGACAACGGCAGTCAAGAAAATTGCAGCTGCAATAATAGCGAGGCGTGTTGTGACAGTGCTTCCAGTGAGGAATCATATACTGCTGACGAATCCACTTCAACCCCAGACTTGAATTTCCTCGATGCAGTGAATCGGGCACTATTCTACGTTGTATGTGAGTAAAAGCTACTACGGTTTCAGTTTCTGTACGCCACACGTGATTTTCGTATCTCCCACAGTATTCTAACTTCTATTGTCCTCCCATAGGCTTTCTCATCGTATGTCATATTGGGAGCTTTCTTTACGAGTTGAGCGTACGAGCCCGCTGCAGAAGATGGGCCACGCTGGAACGCTTCACTGCGATGTCAGGCGTTAGACTTGGTCTACATGGTTGTGGTATGCTGTGGATGGTACGTCATATACCAGACGGAGTATTTCTGTGTGCCTTATATGCGTTTCCCGCTAGTTTCGCTTTAGTTTTCCTTGTTCATATGGCGAGCTTTGAATCATGGCTGCGTTCGGCCCCCCTGTAAACCTTACTCCGATTGCCGACATCTCCTCGCCTGTTTTTCCTTTCCAGATTTTTAAGTTGTCGTCTTAAATTTGTGGGTCTCGGGTAAAAAATGTGGTGGAGACTTGGGAATCGAGATGAAAGAGACACTGGCAAAGTTGTGCACGCGCTGCTACGGTCATCAGCAAGACGAAATTTATTCAGGGTTTGACTAGAGTAGGCAAACGTATTGTCTGCTGCAGGTCACGGCACTGTGGCGCCTTCCCATGCTTTTACAAGACGATTCGCTACCGTTTTCCTACAATTCTGAGGTCTTCAGGCATACCTTATGCCAGCTTCAACCCGTTTTGAGTCAGGTATGCACGCTGCGACAGTGAAAATCTGTTTAGCTTGGGCGGGATGTATGTCGTTTTACTTCTGTCTCGTTTGGCGCCTTCAGCTTTCCTTCTTAATGCGTTCGGAATCACTAACGTTCTAACCTTCCCTGGAACTTTTAGGGAGTGGGAGAGCCTCTCTGCCTGCTATTTTCTCTCTTCGCCTTCACTCATCTAAACGGGTGTGTTCCTTGGCCTCAGCTATTCACTGAGTCTGAGTTTATATGATATCACTGAGTCTGAGTTTTACTGAATGTTGCATTTATCCCTTGTACCTTGTCACCTTAACTGGATTGTGACTTGTCAGTTAGCAGTGCACGTGGTGGAGGCAGGGCTTGAGCTCGCCTTAAATGGAATCGTAGCCCGTGGACTAGCGCAGTGCAAGTGGTGGAGGTCCGCTTAGCTTGACTCACAGGGTGTGAATGAGTATAGTACCTGAAGGTTTTCTTTTGCAGATTATCCGAGGCATCCGAAGACAAGACGCTGCATCGAACCTTGGTATTTCCTTCGTTCCTTGGTCACATCCCAGCAAAGATTAGCCAGCTGCCCCTGCTTTCTATGACATGAGGCTTTCAAACCTTGTTGAATATCCTCAGTCGGTGTCTCAGCGCACTTCGCAGGCGGCTCGATGGCGGCTCTACCAACAGACTCATCCTAACTTGGGCATCTGTTTCCACGCGACGCTCGCTTGCTTGCCGGTATTATGACTTCCCTACTTGCTGGCATTTCTTCCTTGCGTCTTGGCTAGCATCCTCTGTTGCCTGCGATCGCTCCAGGGCTGCTGCTCAGAGCATGCTGTGCGCAGCCTCATAAAGCTCTACGTGACCCTGACACCACTTCGCTCGTCTCAACCATCTTGCAAGCCATTTCGTGTGACCTGTGTGGGTCAGCCTCTCGACCACTTGCTGAATGTAGATCCTGCTCCACTCCGACCAAGCATGTGTTCAGGTGAAGCCGGCGATTTCGTGCTCTGCTGTTTAAGGCTGGGTTAGCTCGAGCAGTTTCACCAGCAGATATCGATATCAATGCTGGAGGGAGGTGGGGAGGCAGGTGACGATTGCACACATCTTGGTAGTGCTCAGTCCAAACTTCCCTTCCACACGCGAGTGGGTTGAGACGAGTATCGGTTCCTCCCTGGTGAAGGCGTGGGACACTGGTGACCGCTCCGGCTGTGGCAACACATCCTCGGGGTACGTCTCTGCTGAGGCGACCTTCCCCTGCTCCTCCCCTCATGCAAGTCTCCCGTAGCAGCTGCACAGATAACTCAGCACAGGGGGTATTGGATCAGTACGGAGGGACCTGAACTGTTTGTTGGCTATCCGACCTTCTCGGAAGTCCTGGCAATGCCTCGAGCAGAACGTGCCTCTGAAAGTCCTCCAAATGTCTCGTTCA